>CAUYLG010037418.1:0-115152 GCA_963573385.1 Cacajao melanocephalus
TCGTTCTCCACCTCCTCCTCCTCCTCCTACACACCCTCCACAACCACACACAACTCATCAACAACCAAAAAAAACACCACCACACAAAAAAAAAACAACACAACAAAAAAAAAAACAACCACAACAAAAACAAAAAAAAAAAAAAAAAAAAAAAAAAAAAAAAAAAAAAAAAAAAAAAATTGGTAATGAATACAAATAATTTCTGTCACAAGAAAAATAATTTTCTTTTTTTCTTTTCTTTTTCTTTTTTTCTCAAGACAGAGTCTCTTGTTACCCAGGCTGGAGTGCAGTGGCACAGTCTTGGCTCACTGAAACCTCTGCCTCTGGGTTCAAGCAATTCTCCTGCCTCAGCCTCCCAAGTAGCTGTGATTACAGGCACCCACCAGCACACCTGGCTAATTTTTGTATTTTTAGTAGAGATGGGTTTTCACCATGTTGGCCAGGCTGGTCTTGAACTCCTGACCTTGTGATCTGCTCTCCTCGGACTCCCAAAGTATTGGTATTATAGGCGTGAGCCACCGCACCTGGCCCAAATATAAATTTGCTAGGCTTAGCTCCATAAGGCAAATATTCTAGGTCTCTGTTCTTGTTTACTGGGTTTGCCAATGAAAGCTTAAAAAAGGGAGTCAGTGGAATAATGTCTCATTCCAGTTGCAGGGAAAGAATGAGCTAAACTTTGATTGATTTGAAAATGTACATTCTATGCCCAGGAACAGACTTGCTTATTCTTCCTTGCATTCACTTATTCATTTATTCATTCAACAGAAAGGTAGTGAGGCCCTATTAAATGTCACCACACTAGGATAGGCTCTTGTCACCAAAGTGAACATGATACATCTCTGCTTAAAATATTTGCTGTCTTTTGAGAAAAAAATCATAATAAAGAGATAATTATAGCTTAAATTTTGTAATATAGGTCTTCAGATTGAGCTTTTAAGGGAGAGCTCTGGCTTTGGAGAGAGAAAAAACTAGGTTTGGAAACTGATTGCAGTTTGTGGGATTAAGTGCTATACAGACTTTCTAAACTCCTGTGTCCTGAATGAACAATTTTCTAGAATGGTGTGATAATTAAATGAGATGAAGTTTACTAGGTATACAGAAGATGAGTAATAATTTTAGCCTTTACTAAGCCCTTCTTTTCCACCCCTTCCTGGGTCTAGGTGGGAGAGAGGATGGAGGAAGAGGGTTAGAAAAGATAAGGAAAGGAAAGGAACAAAATGTGACTCTCCTTTGAAACATGCAAGTTAAAATTGAAATTGAAAATTGAATTTGAAAATTCAATTGATTGAATTAAACTTGAAAATAAAATTTGAAAATTTGATTGAATTAAAATTGGAATAGAAAAAACTCAATATTATCTGAATTTTTTTCCTGCTATTCATGACAATTTAAAGTCAAAATTTCCATGGACCTGCAGACAAATTTTTGAGCATTCAAGAGTTCTATTGAGGATTGTCATATAATTAGGCTGCCTACACTTAAATTTGTATTTAAAATGGTTTTTCCTGCAGATAAAAGCCAAATACACTGTAAAAGAAGTGATTAACGTAGCCAGAGAATATCAATGAGAGAATTGTGTGATTATGAGACACAAAATAGTATAGGCTCATCAACTACAACATACCTGTGCTGAGATTATACCACATATAAATGTTATAATCAATGGTATTAAACTAAATCTCTGTGTATATGTCAATTTATAATATTTCATTAGCAAGAACTATGGTAGTAAATATAAAATGAAGAATTCTTATTTTCCCAATTTCAGCAATTATTGAATTAAACTCAGTTTAATGTTAATTTGAGTGAGAGAGTTTTCAGAGTTATCCAGTGACTTAATATTGGCATTTGAGAGTACATCTAATGAACTTAATTTGTAAAGAATGCTTGTCTGAGTTTTCTGTATTAGAAATAGAAATTTGAGTTGTTAATGTGTTCTTAGCAATCATACTTTTGTAAATATCTACTTTATGAGTTAATATTTTAAGTTAAAACTGAAAAGCATATCATATGTAAAAACAGACCAGAGGCTTTATCTTTTAACCATCAATCTCTAACTTTAGCAATTTAATTCTGGCAACACAACTTCATCCATTGTAGTAAATGCAATTATAACTTTATTGGTTTTATAGGTATTTTTAGTGATATTTCAGTTTATTTCTGTTTTATAGTAGTTGAGATCTATAAACAAAAGGAATTTACATCTGATTTTATGTTTGTGTAATTTTTAAGTCACTTTACCAAAAATTAACACCAATAATTAGGATATTTTGTTATTTGAAAGCAGTTTGTGTATTACTTTGCATTTTAGAAGCATTGGCAAAAATCAATAATAATCAATAGCTAAGAAAATATAACCTCCTTACTTTATAAAAATAGGAGGGAGGAGTTTGCAGTGAAGCAAATCTGCTAAGGCTACCTACATTACTTCACTTGAAGATTTCCTAAAGAAACAGCAGGTGTCACTTAGACTATCATGGAAGAAGAGACAGAATTAAAAACTCTGGCTGAATCTGCAAATGTATCAAATAAAAAACACAAGAATTAACTTCCTAGCATATGAATCCAGTACTTTTAAAGATACATCCTAGTAGCTTGGCTTAATCAAATGTCATTTTGACAACAGCAGTGATAATCTGGTTGCCCAGATGTCTTAGCAAGCTTCATCTGTAAGAGGAAAAGATAGAGAGGCTCAATGGAATAAAGTGTGAAAAGGGTAAATTACCTCTTTTCTTTTTAATTCCTGAGCACCTTCACTTTTATTAATACATTCCTTTTGGAGACTATAGGCTGTAGGAATTTAAACACTGTCAGTCAAGATGATCAATATCTGTGTCTCAGATGCCTTAGATTTTTTTTAAGCTGACTTATCATAAAACCACTAGCAAGTGACTAAGAGATATTGACAGTAAATTAAAAACTGTCTTTATATAGTACAAGGAAGACAATTGTTTTAAAATTATGTCCTTTAACTCACCTGTAGTGTTACAGAGATTAAAGTCATGCTACAGCTGCTTTAATAACCAAAATGAATGTTTGTATTTAGACATCTGGGAAGCAGCATTGTGTGTGTGTGTGTGTGTGTGTGTGTGTGTGTGTGCGTGTGTATGCGAGAGAGAGAGAGAGAGCGAGAGAGAGAGATTAAAACTGATCAATAGAATACAAAAGTTAGAGATTACTCATATAGGGCAGCAAACTCAATTATGTTTCTCAGGCTTTTACTTATAGGTAAAGTGTCCATTTACATTATTAAGATATTAAGCAATTAACCAAATGTGACCATTTGTGATATAATCAAGTCCTAATTTCTCTATTGATGTATTTCTTTTAGCTAGCCAATAGAAAATACTGTGTATTCTGCATAGGTAGAGCTATTGATTATTTCTTAAGGTGGCTGGTAAAAGTTGCTATTTGAAAGTTTGATTACTTAAATTTCTTTTTCCTTTATTCAGTTACATAAATGTTGAATAATTCTTTTAAGTTTTAATTTTTCAAAATTTCTCTCTTTGAAGAGTGTGAATGTTTTTTTGCTATGACATTTTGGACCCTTAGCTCCCTTTCATTATTGAGCCTTTCTTTACCTCTCCAGATTCAGCTATTTGATAATTATTTATTGTCTACCTGTGCCAGGTGTGGTTATAGGCTTTGGAGATATAAGATTGCATAAGAAGATGAAGATTCCCCTGGTTATGGATTTACATTTTAGTGTGGTTTGACAGGAAACATAAGACAACAGAAATGATCAATAAAATATCAGGCACTGAGTGGTGTTTTAAAGAAAATAACAGTGGTTCCTATAAGAGTGATGGGGAAGGGCTTACTTTAGACAAAATGATCAGGTGACATTTGAGAGGAGTCTCTACTGTAAGAAGGAGCCAAGCATGCAGAAGTCTCCACTGGAGACAAGACCCTTCTCTTGTTGGCAAAGAGCAGAGCAGTAGGCCAAGTTCTCTGTGTGTCCGTAGACCACAAAGTGAGGATGAGAGCAGGAGGCCAAGACATATGTGCGGCCAGTTCCTCTCCCAACTCACTGATCCAGTAGTTAAATACCTCCCTGGGGAGGATTTAAAAATGGAACAAAAACCTAAGAGTATTTAGCAAAAAATCCTTTATGAAACCACAGAAGCCAGACAGAAATGTTCTCTTCTCAAATAATTAGCGTAGATTTTATTCTGAGGGCAATGGAAAGTCATCACAAAAATTTAACCAAGAGAGTAACATAACTTGCATTTTGAAGGATCATTCTGGCTGCAATCAAAGAAGGATGAAAAGTGATAGTAAGAAGACTAGGTAGGAAGCTGTTGGAATGAGCCAGATGAAAGCTGTGGTGGTCAGGCCAAAGTGGTAGTGATAGGGGTATGAGTAGTGGCTGAATGCTATTGTGAACCCAAAAGTGTCTGACTCAGGTCTCAGTCCATTTAGAAAGTTTATTTTACCAAGGTTAAGGATGAGCCTGTGGCATAGCCTTAGGAAGTTCTAATGACATGTACCCAAGGAGGTTGGGGTATGGCTTGCTCTTATAAATTTTAGGGACACATAATACATAAATCAATACATGTAAGATTTACAGTGGTTCAATCTGGAAGAGCTGGACAGCTCAAAGATGGGGGCCTTCCAGGTCATATACAAATTAAAAATTTTTCTGATTGGCAGTTGGTTGAAAGAGTTATGATCAATAGAAAGGAATGTATGGGTTACAATAAGGTATTATGGAGATGAAGAGTTCATCGTGCAGATGAAGCATCCAAGTAGCAGGTTTCAGAGAGCATAAATTGTAAATGCTTCTTATCAGGCATAAATTGTAAATGCTTCTTATCAGGCTTAAGGTCTATCTTGATGTTAATCCTGTTTGGCTTTTCCTGAGTTCAAAATGAGAGGAGGTTATAATGAGGCATGTTGGACGTTCCTTCCATCATGACCTGAAGTAGATTTTTCAGGTTAGCTTTTTAATACCCTTGGCTGAGAGGAGAGATCTATTCAGATAGTTAGGGGGCCCTAGAATTTAATTTATGTTCACACTATGGTAAGCCAAAATAAATAAATAAATAAATAAATAAAAAGACAACAAAAATACTAACCATTTTACTAATGGTATGAACTTTCTCAAATAGAAAAGACTCAGTTCTGAGCCTCTAAAATGAAAACCTTAAGATATATTCTGTTTTTTTCAGTTGTCTGTAGTAGGGTAGAGATGGAGAGAAGTGGACAGACTTATGTTTTATTTTGGAAGATGAACTGAAAGCATTTACTAAAGGATGTGTTGTATGGTGAGGGATGAGGAGAGTCAATGGCTCCACACATGCTTTATGAACCAGCCACACCCTGAACTATTGTTTTGATTTATGCTATGCCCTTTCATGGATGTGTTGTGTGGTGAGGGATGAGGAGAGTCAATGGCTCCACACACACTTTATGAACCAGCCACACCCTGAACTATTGTTTTTTTTTATGCTATGCCTTTTCATGTTTCTATGACTTGGGCATGTGGCTCCTGTTCCCAAGATCCACTACTCTCTAACTCTGTACCTGGTTAATACCTACTGATCCTTCAGGTTGTAATTCAAATGTCACTTATTCTCTAAAACCTCCCCAATCTAAATTACATCCTCCTCTTTGACCTTCTAAAGACTCTGTGCTTGTACTCCTCTGAAAGCAATTATCATACTGAATTACAGTTGTTGATTTACATAGGAGATTCCCCTAAGAGCCTAGTGCGCCACAGTGAGCAGAGAGTGTGCCTTTTGTCTCTGTGCCACCATTTTCTTACATTTTACCTGGAGTATGCTATAAAATTAAGACACGTTCGTTGTGAGATTTAATAAACAAATTAATTGCTTGTTGCCTTCCTCCAATATGGAAGGTTCATGTTTTTGTTGTTGTTGTGATTGCAGTTGTTAGCACTAGCAAGAAAATTGCCCCCCTTACTATAATTTTTAGTTGTGTATGTGTTAGTGAACATGGCTACATTTGTTTAATAATAAATTACATAATTGAGTGTTTGCCTATGTCAAGGAAAAATTGCCCGAGATACAGTTAAACAGGCAAGGAAGGCTTTATTCAGGATTATTACAAAAGCGAAGACAGGCTAGAATTCACCCTGAACTCAACTCCACTCAAACAAAGGGTAGGAGAGTTCTTAATTGCTGAAGTAGAAAGATTCTTAGGTCACTGTTTTTGCTAGTTTGCCTTACTCAAAAGAAAAGATGTAGTTTAACAACTTGAAGCAAGGCACCCACAGAAGTTAGGCATTTATCGTCCTACAGATTGGAAAATGAGGACACTATCTTCTTTGATGATTACATTTCAAAGAAATGGCACCCAGATCCATGAGAAAGACATTCCTAAGGTTTAAAACTGGTAAGAGGCTTAAAAAATATCTACTCAAAGTGGCAGAGAAAGAATCTATAATTGAAAGTTTTCTAAGGTGGATGCTTTAAGAAAAGGGAGGTCAGGGGCTACAGTCAAGAAGCCTGCCTGAAGTTTTACTCAAACAAGTTTAGTCAAGAGAAATGTTCGGGCCATACCAGTCATTCATCCAGTTGAAGATTGCATTTACTTTGTTATGCTATTGGAACACAAAGATTACCAGATTACCACTTTATTAAGAGGTAATTAAGTGCTAGTTACACAGGCTTTATATCTATGTATCAGATATCAGGAGATACAATGGTCTTTCACTCTTTCAGTGGGTGTTACAGATTTCCAGGTGCCAGCAAGAGTGGTTTGATGATAACTTTACTATGAAATGAGCAAGTAGTTTGACTTAACGATTCTCAAAACTGTGTGTTCTCGGTAGGTTTGTTTCCAGTGTTTTTAATCCCAAGTTGGTAATAAATTAATTGTGACTGATGATAGCCTTTGTGACCATTGGGAACAGAGGCAAATTCTCTTTGAATTTTATTCATTTCAAGAGGACCAGAAAAAAAGTAATCACTGGATTCAAAGATTTTATTTCTTCTGTTGATAAGGTCTTTGGTGAAGATTTTGTTTAAACAAGGTTTCAGTCTCAGTCTTACTAAATTTTCTGCAAGTGAGATCTCCAGAAATTTAGAGCACAACTTTCACGATCTTAAGAAATAGATTTTATATCTATTGCAGTGGGGTGCCCCCCTTTTTATTTTTTACCAAGTTTACATAATGGAGCGGTTTGGAAAATGCTGTATGTTTGCTACAAGTGTAAAAAATGTGGCATATGAAGGAATATTTGATGATGAATTCCCGCATGTCACATTCTCATATTTATCTGTTGGAGACTCAGCACTCATTCTAAAAACATTTTCATCTCATTAACAAAACACTTCTGTCTCATCATTTTGATATTGACGAGCCAGATTGTGTGACCATTGGGTGGTCAAGAACTGCAGCACCCAGGCTGTCACGCACCATTTCTTATCTCATTTCACAAGAAAGAGAGTGTCTGAATGACAGATTCAGATTAGATTCTTGGTCTTCTAGTGGATTTTGAAAAACTCTGATTTGACTATACAGATGATATAGAAGAGAAACCAGAGAGCCTCCAAAGATCAAAGATTCAAAGATTGGGACAAGGAGAAAATTAAACAAACAAACAAAGAAAAACCCTAAACGTTTGTATTTCTTTGGCTAGAAGTTGTGTGCTTTTCAGCATTTATCTTCCCCTAATAGAAAAAGGAAATCGGTATTTTTAAATGATAACAAAGTTGTCATTGAGGGCAGAAATGCCTAAATGCCTCCTGGAAGGTATCCACTGTAGCCTTGCTATGCAAAGTGTGGGCTTTGTATCTGTAACATCGATGTTACCTGGGAGTTTGTTTGTTAGAAATGTTGAGTCGTGGGCCTCACCCCAGGCCTACGCAATCAGAACTCAAGGACATTTATATTGCATTAAGGTTTGAAAAGCATTGCTCTATGGAACAAATTTCTTTGCTTGTTAGTAACACAAAATATGTAGTAGATTACTTAAAATAACAATAAAATAATAGTGCATTAGGATTTCCTTCAGCTTTGAGCAATACAAAAGGTGTCAAACAGATGTTTAAACAAATGTGGGGTTGTGAAAATTAGTGAAGACCACTCAAATGAGAACAAGTAAAAGCTATTTATTGTGAACTTTCTATAGTAAGGGAGTCAGATACCATCATTTGCATTTGGCAGAGATTCAAAGACAATTAGAAAAGTTGGAAGGCACGGTAGTGGGAAAAGATAAGTTTTATTCCTTATTGCGTTGAGTATAGGTTGTTGGCATGGGGAAGATGGAGGTGGCACAATCAGATTTAGGGAATTTTATGTGATTGGTTTGGGGAGCAAAATTGGCTTTCTCTGTTTGGTTCTAAATTAGAACTAGAAGAGGGAGCCAAAAAAAGGAAGTTGTCCATCATCCTTGACAAAGCTCTGATCATTCTAGGCCAATTGCTACAGATTGTGGTTTGGCTATCAGGACTCTGAATGTAGATCAGAGCTCTGTTTCCATACATGATTTGACTGTTGTCTGTGTATTCAGTCTTTCGGGGTCATTGTTGCTCATATAACAAGAAACCTAGTGTGGACATTCAGGGATGCTGTAGCCATGCAAGGAGAGTCTTTCCATAACCTTTGTCTACTGTTCTTAAGCATGTGGCTTTAGATCTCATGGGGGCAAAAAATGGCTGCTGCACTACTAGGCATCACAGCTGAATTCTGAACAGTGAAATTCAGCCAAGGGTGAAGAAACCATACCAATTAAGCCCTCCCCTACCAAGGATTTGTCTTTTGATTTGGGGAGGAGGAAAACCCTCTCAGGGATTTCTGTACCCTTCTAACATTGGCCAGAACTTGGTTACCTGCTACCTTTTCTGGCTACTAGAAAGCTTGGCATTTTAGTATTCTGCACCTAGGGTATACTTTGGCAAGGTAAGAAAGAAAAATAAGATTTGTGTATTTGTGCTGTCTATAGTATTTTCCACACATCTATATAGATCCTTTAAAAAGAAACATATACTTTAACTAAATATGCAAGAATGCAGCAAATAGTGTGCAATTATAAAATGAAATAAGCCTGTTATGACCCAGTCTTCATAATACCTAAAATTATAGTCATGTTACTCATAGAACTGGCAACTCTCTTTCTGTCCATATATGATTGTTCCATGTCTGAATTATATGCCATGATGCATATCAAGTAATACACATGTTCTACATTAGACATTTGTATATTTAATTTATATTCCCCAAATGACTGCATCCAATATTAACTATAATTATCCCATTTTACAGATGAGGGACGTGAAGATAGTTATGCATTTTGTCCCAAGACACAAAGCTAGGAAGTAGCCGAGTCTGAATTTAAACCCAGCTGGTCTGGTTCCAGAGCTTGTACTCTTAATCACCTGCCATGCTGCCTTTCATTAAATATACAATTGCATAAATGAGAAATTCAATTTAGCTGGGCATAGTGGCTCACACCTGTAATCCTAGCACTTTGGGAAGCCAAGGTGGGCAGATCACTTGAGCCCAGGAGTTTGAGACCAGCCTGGAAAACATGGGGAAACCCCATCAATACAATAAATTAAAAAAAATGGCTGGGCATGGTGATGCTTCTGTGGTTCCAGCTACTTAGGAGGCTAAGGTGAGAGGACTGCTTGAGCCGGGAAGTTTGAGTGCCACTGAATTCTCTAGTTTGGGCAACAGAGTGAGACCTTGTCCAAGAAAGAAAGAAGGCAGGAAGGCAGGAAGGCAGGCAGGCAGGAAGGAAGGAAGAAAGGAAGGAAGGAAAATAAAGTAAGGAAGGAAGGAGAAGGGAGGAAGAAAGGCAGGAGGGAAGGAGAAAGAAAGAAAGAAAAAGAAAAAGAGAGAGAGAGAAAGAGAAAGAAAGAAATGTAATGGAAATAAGTGCTATGACAGAAATGTGTAAAAAGCCATGAAAGTATATGATAGGGACCTTATGTGTGGTAAATTCAGGAAAGCTTCTCTCAAAAGCTATGTTTTGATAACAGTTGAAGAATAATTTGGAACAAGGTATGTAAAGAACTGAAAAAAAAATTACTTTTTCAGCTAGAGAGAAAGGTGTGATTAAAAGCCATGAGAATGAAAGTGCTGGGCATGACCAGTTCAAGGGCTGCCCAGTAGGCTCTATATACTGTGAAATGTAGGTACCATTTCCTTAGTGCAGGGTAGAAGACAGTCTGTGATGCTGGGTTGAGCACCAAACATGATGAGGGCATGATGTGGGCTGGTGTTTTATGGATTTTACATTTAAATCTCATTACACAGGGAAATCACAGAGAAGTTTGAAGCAGAGTAGTGATGTATTTATGTTTTAAAAAATTACACTAACAGATATGTGGAGAATTGTTTAGAGATGGGCAAGGATTGCTAAAATAGATGAATTAGCAGCCTACTGCAGTGGTCCAGGTGCGTTAAAATTGTAAGTTGGCTTAGGAAGAGAGAAAGGAAGACACATAAAGTAGGTAATATTGAGAAATACTCAGGAGGTAATTTTGAAGCACAAAAAGGATTCCTTTGGCTTTCTTCCAGTACTGTTTCATTCCTTTCTCCTTGTGTATAGTAAAACTCCCCAAAAGCACTATCTATATTTACTGTCTCTACCTTCTTACCTTTCATTCTCACTTGGGCTTACTCCAAATAGGCTCCTGTTCATACTATTCTGGTTCAAAAAGCACTTGTTGAGTCATTATTAACTTTAATCTGTCTGATTAAATGCTCAGGTTTTAGTCTTCACGCTCTTGGACCTCTCAGGACCGTTGGGTTCAGCTGATCACTCCTTTCTTAAAATTCTTTTCTTGAATAATTTCAGATGCTGATTTATCTGCTGTGACAGAGCTCCAGCATAACTATGACTTAAAGAAAGTATAATTTAATTTTTTTTGGTTGCATACAAATTAAAACTGGCATGGTCACTGCAAAATCACCTAGGATAGACATCTTCGATTTTCTTACTTTCTAGGTTGTTACCCTTAACTTATCTGCATATCCAGCATGCCCACCTTAAGTCCACATTCCAAAGAGAAATTTTCCCTTTAAAGATATAACCCAGAATATCACACAGTCTACAGTATCTGATAGGTCAAAATCTCAGTACATGGCTACATCCTTCGTATAAGTTTTCTAGGGCACTCATAAGCTGAGTGACTTAAAACAGCAGACTTTTATTCTCTCACAGTTCTGGAGGCTGGAAGTCAGAAATCAAGGTGTCAGCAGGGCCATGCTCCCACTGTAGGTTCTTGGGAAGAATCCTTCTTCTACCAACTTGTGTGGCTCCAGGCCTTCCATTGCTTGGGCTAGAACAACTCCAATCTCTGCCTCTATCTTTACATGGCAATCTTTTCTATGCACATTTTTGTGTTTCTCTGAGCTCTCTGCTCTTAGAAGGAGAGCAGTCATTGGACTTAGGCCTTATCCTCTCAATTCAGAATGACTTCATCTTGAGATGCTCAATTTTACCTGCCAAGATTCTCTTTCAACTAAGGTAACATTCATGTGGACATAAATTTGAGGGCACACTCTTCAACTCACTACACACCCTTGTTAGGGAAGATAAAAAATACAGCATTTATTCTGGGCAGCCATGGACTTAGGGAAAATAGAGGGTTTCATTTTTCAGGGAAAGAAGGCTAAACTTATCTGGAGGGAATAAGCTTTTTCCCTCACTATACTAGCTTGGTTTTATTTTCACTTCACTGACTTTTCCTTTTCAGTCTTCTCTGTTGGTTTTTGTTTTCTTTTTCAAACTCTAAATGTTGGAGAGCCTTAGACCTCAGTTCTTGAATTTCTCCTCTGTAACTATACTCATTCATTAAGTGATCTAGACATACTTTTCAGCATGTTACTTTTTCACTTAAAGTGTATGTGAAATTATTTCACCTTATTATGCCCTAATCTTTTCCATTGTTGCATAGTATTCTGTTCCATCAACTTTCAAATTTGCATTTTCTTGATCAACTCTGACTAATGGACACTTTGTTTCCAACTTTTCTTATTAAAAATGTAGTTGAACTAAATAATATTATTTATTTAAAAAGCCAGTTGAAGTTTGTGTAGGAATAACCATAGGCTAAATTCTTAGAAGGAGAATCGCTGGGTCAAAGTGTCTGTGGAATTTTCATGTTAGCAATTACCAAATGGCTCTTCATGTGGGTTATACCAATTTAGACTTCTAGTAGCAACACATAGGAACACCTGTATCTTTCCATCATTTTAATATATTTTTATCATTATCATATGTATTATTGTATCTTGATAAAATTTGTACATTGATATGTCTTTGATATTTGTTCATTGAATAGGTGAAGTAAGTGATGCTGAGCATATTATGTTTGAGTGATTTTAATATCTCTGTAATAAGAGCTGTGTTTTTCCCATTTTCTCCTGGAGTTTTAGTTTTTTTCTTATTGATTTACAGGATATTTTTTTAAGGGCAATTAGCCATTATCTATAATACATGTAACAAATATTTCTTTCTATTTTTTTAACTTTACTATAACTTTGCAATGCATACTTTTAAAACATTTTATCTATTCTTGTTTTGAAAATTGGTAATTAAAGGGAAGAATTAAACATTTTTCTTGACTTGTCATTAGAAACCTTGGTGGAATAACAGACCCAGTTGATAGAAGGCAGGAGGGAAGGAAGAAATGAAGAAGAAAGAAAGAAGAAAAGAAAGAAAAAAGTTCATATTTATCACCTATGAAGTATTAGTCCCAAAATATCTAACCTGATTCTAATGAAGACATTAGACATAACTGACAATTTACAGAAAATATTACCGAGAGAGGGACAAGTTTAATTAGACCATGAGCTTATAATCAGATAAGCCTAGAAAACAACCTAACACATTTAGAAAACAACTTAACCTGATTCCCCCTCTAAAAATATTAGCATCATTAAAAAACAGGTATGAAGTGTTTTAGATTAAAAGATGATTTAAGAGACATAATGATCAAAACTGTAATCTTTCATTAGATGTAGTTCTAATTTTTAAGAAAAATCTCTAAATATTTAGAGCTTACTGACAAAAGCGTACATAAGCATTTTCAAAACTATTTATTTTATGGTCAAATTGTTGCCTATCATATTAATTATATTGAAAAATATTCACATTTTCCGAACGAGCATTATAACAGAACTAACTGCATCCATGAATTATCCATAGTGCTTTGACTTAATGATCATAGGGATGGTTGGAGCATTGGATGAGTGGTCTGGAGGAGAAGTAAAGTGCTAAAGGTGTACTGAGATATTAACAAAGGGAGAGAGGGTTTATGATAGACCAAGATCCCTGTGGATTATTGTGTCAGCAGAAATTAGTTATTTCTATATAACAATGCTTATGTTAGTAAGTATTGACCACTTCTGGTAACGAGAGCCTTCAACTGAAACAAGTGTGGTGTGAGAAAAACAGCTTTCCTAAGAGAGAGCATACCAAGTTGGTGGCATATTTAGCTAGATCCAGGCTGAGGTTCAGTTAGGTCAAAGAATCACCAAGACCACTTTCTCTTACCAAGCTGGAGGGTTATATCATAAACTTATTAACTACTATGTGTTCAAACTGCCACTTTCTCTGAACCTAATCTTAAGTTTTGAAATTTAATGGATACCTACACCTCACATATAGCCTCAAATTATCCTACCCCAATGCTTACAATTTAGTGACTTTCTATATAGCCTTGGGTTTTCCAGCCCACGGGACTGACTGGTCTTTTTCAAGATAAAATACTTTACTCAAAGACATACTTCATTTTGTTTTACTTGTGGTTGGCCTTAGAAAAGAGGTTTAGAAAATGTGTTTGGGTTATGGGGTTTAAAAATGTATTGATTCAGAATCCAGGATTTGGGCAACATAGAGTGGGAAGCTCAGATATTTTATCACTGAAGTAAAAAAAAATTAAAATGTTTGGGGAGGAGAGATGCAAACAGCTTTGATTGAATATGGAACAGTGAGAGTGAGACAAATTTAGAACAGAAGAAAAATTACTGATGCACATGTGCTTCATAGGACATAATAGCATATTCAGAAAAAAATAACACTACATTGTAGAACAGCTGTGGCATTTAGGCCACTTCATGATATGCTTTTCTTAGCTTGTCAGGCCTTTGTATTTGTTTGTAATATGAAAGGATTAAAATATGTTATCAGGCTGCTTACCCCAATAAATTTCACAAAAGTCTCCCGGTTTCTCCCTTTTGTTTTTTTTCTTATCATTTCCCTACTTTCTCCTGTAATCTTTCTTTGATTCCTCATCCTCATATCATGTTATTCTTTTTTTTCTTTAGTTTTTGATGAAACTGAAAAACATAAAGATTTCCTATATGCTTTAGAATCACATCATAAGAAGAAAAAATACCTCCATCAGTGAATTTAAACAATTGTCATATAGTAAAGAAACCATTTCCCTTTTGAGAAATAGGCTGCACTTAGTCTATTAAAATGTCATTGGAGTTTGTATTTTAGTGTTTTTGAATGCTAAATAGAAATTCAAAATATGAGTCTTAGACCACTTGTGTATTAGTTTTCTGCTATGGCTGTAACAAATTACCACAAAACATAGCAGCATAAAACCACACAAACTTATTACCTAAATAACTCTGTAGTTCAGAAGTTCAACACAGGTCTCACTGAGCTAAAAATCAATGTGTCAGCAAGGCTGTGTTCCTATCTTGGGGCTCTGGGGAAAAATCTGTTTCCTTGCTTTTTCCAGCTTCTAGAAGCCACTGAAATTCCTTATTTTATAGGCCCCTTCATCCAACTCCAAAGCCAGCAAGGTTGTAGATCTCTGACCATTCTTCTGTAGTCATGCCTTCCTTTGAGCACCCCTGCAGTAAGTTTCCTACTTTCAAGGATTCATGTGATTAGATTTGATTCATCCGTATAATCCAGGATACTCTTCTCTGTCTCAAGATTCTTAACCATAATTACGTCTGGAAAATTTCTTTTTCCAGGTGAGTTCCCATATTCACAGTTTCCAGAAATTAAGACATGGGCTTTTTAGAGAAGTCAAGTAGTCATTATTCTGCCTGCCACAACCTCTGTGAGAATCATCTGGGTTTCTTGCAATTAAAAAAAAAAAAAAAGATTTCTACATTTTTTGCTAGATTTACAGGATGGAACTCTAGGAATTTGTGTGAATTTGTAATTTTAAGAGTTTCTCTAACAATAGCAAAGACACGGAATCAACTTAAATTTCCATCATGACAGATTGGATAAAAAAAATGTGGTACATATGCACCATGGAATACTATATAGTCATAAAAAAGAATGCAATCATATCTTTTGTGGGAACATGGATGGAGTGGGAGGCTATTATTATCCTTAGCAAACTAATGTAGAAACAGAAAACCAAATATCACATGTTTTCACTTATAAGTAGGAGCTAAATGATGATAACTTCTGAACACAAGGAAGGGAAAAACGACACTGGGATCTACCTGAGGGTTGAGGCTGGGAAGAAGAAGATGAGCAGAAAACATTACTTTTGGGTTCTGGGCTTAATATCTGGGTGATGAATAATTTGTACACAAACCTTCATGACATGAGTTTACCTATATACAAGTCTTCACGTCTACCCCTGAACATAAAATAAAAGTTTTAAAAAGAGCTTCTCAGATATGTTTTATGCACATTAAGATTTGAACCACCCTAATCAACATGACATCTACACATATTTTTCCTTTTACTCTTTCTTTCACTTCATTATAAGAAATAAATTTGAAAAACTCAATATACCCCTTTCTGATCCTTTTCCTAATTTTATGTACTATTCTTTCTCTCTGACCAAGTCTAAATTGAGTAGCTTTGGGAACCTTGAACAAATGGTTTCTTTGGAATCTGCATACTGGTGGGCTAGGTGGTCATGGAACCGTGTCTCAGTTATTTCCAGCTCCTGAGCATAACTGTGATATCTTTAAATGAATTCTACAATTTTCCAGCTTTTTAGTTTAGGATAAAAATGTACTATGTTTAAATGAAATAACATCTACCAGATGCTTTAGCACAATTTTCAAGCAGTCTACATTGTTTTAAATGCAGAATTTTATAGACATTGAGCACTGTCATACTCTTTGGCTATTTAATTTAAAGTCTGGAATTCACCCAGTAGACCATAGTGGCTATAAAGTGAATTGACTAAATGGTAAGTAACTTACAATATGTGATGAAAAGTAATCCCTGTGCTTTAAGGGCTGGATAGAGTTTGGCATATTAAGGACTGAATTTCTTCTGTAAATTGGAATGTCTTCTAGTAATAGGTGCCATTTAGGTCATTATTATCACTTTTAATTAGTGTAGTTATTATTCACTTAAAGCTCAATATTATTAATGGCATGTGAATACATTAGTGTTCCTAAATTGGCATCTACTAAAACTTTGAAAGATAGTTGCATTTTTGGTGAACTTGTAACCTGAATGATGTTAAATGTATAATCTCCTTATAGACTTAGAAGATCAAATTTAATTATAATTTTAAAATAAAAATAGAACCCTGCTACACACTGCATAGTTTTGTAATATTTTATAAGAAGATAAAAAGAAGAAAACCATGGCACAGTGGAATAATAGAGCAAATAACTGTTGGAGCAAATACAGGAATCGCTTACCAAGGCTGCTCCTATTTCGGGATGAAATAGGTGATGCTTTTAGTAGCATCATTTGAGGTGCTCAGAAGGAGCGTCTCCTAAAACTCTTCTTTTCATTGAGGTATGTATTTAATGATACTTTATTTAATGAAACATTTATTTCATTTCTAGGCTTAAATTTTCACCTCTTAATGAGATTTTCTCTGAAAATGTAGACATTCTTTGGTGAGGTATCACATTGAGATTAAAATTGAATAGTTTATTAGGCTAGTTTCCTGAAGGTTAGAAAAGTCTGGGAGGAAACATATAATTATTACGAGAATGAGAGGGATACAGAAAAGGGTAGGTAAATATTCCTAAAAGTTACTTCATAGCCCAGAACAAGATTATGTACACAGGCTAGAAGTCAAATAGGAGATAGCATCTCTCAATACCCATTCTACTCTTTGCCAAAGTAATGGCAATTCCCTAAAAAATTTGCTGGTAATAACAGTTTCTCTTAGAAAGAATAAACTTTTCAGCCTCCTTTCTATCTTTATCTGGCCTTGTGATTATGCTCTTTGGTGCAAGAGAACATGATATCTGCAAATTTGGGAATGTGTCCTCAAAAACAGACAAGTCTTTGCATACAGAAATGCTAGAGCTGGGTTAGTCATTTTGGCTGCAGGATAGACTTTTCATTTTAAGAATCAGAGAGCAAAGGACAGAGGGAGCCTATGTTTCTGATGGTCATGGAGCTACATCACTAGCTCTGAACTGCCTCATTTCCATGGAATGAGAGCTAATCTTTTCTCCCAATTAAGCCACAATTGTTTGGAATTTTCTGATGCCATTAGCTGAGCTGAATACTAACTAACTAAAACAGAAATCTTAATGTCTAATAATTCCTTTCCCTACTGATTTAGGACCAAATAGTACTTGAAAGAGGAATAAGTAGTAGATGAATGAGTCAGCAGTGGGTAAGCATGCCAAATGGAAACAATATTTAATTTCTCTTATTTTTCATGTTCCTAGCCACCCATTATACTGGCATCACCTTTCTATTTTCTTCGGATTCATTGACTCTTACAAATGTCATATACCTGTTTACATTTAGACATTCATTTGCTTATTCAACATTTCTTGAAGACCTATTGGATTTCACAGCACTGGTTAATATAAAGGTATACAAGTTTCACAATGAGACACAAAAGCTATTTGAGTAGCCTTTTGATTTCTTCAAATTATAGGGCTGAAACTGATCTTAGAAATCAAGAGGTATCATATGTTAATTTCACATTTGAGGAAACTGAGACGCAAGGACATGTGTTGCATAGCTAGTTAGGGCAGAATGGTGAGCTGAGATCTGAGACTCTCATGTTTGTTACTAGTGGTTTTCGTATTGTACCCCAGTTTTACTTCAGGGTTTCCATGGAAAGGGGGCTTCCTCAAATTTGGAGGTGACATTTAATTTTGTAATTTAATTAAAGATAAAAGACTATGTTCTAAAAATTTGCCTTTAGCCAAATACATTTGAGAGCTTCGTGGAACTGCTCCAGTAATCATGTATTGCTTCCTAATAATGTGCAAATGTGCACGCAGTCATGGCAACTTTGGAACTCTGGATTTCAATCTGATTTTGAGAAATATTGAAATACTTTATTATTCAACTAGTAGTAATTTCAGTTGCACTTGTGCAATGGTATGGAAGACATAATTGTATCAATGTAGATTGGTTAGGAATTGAGTAGTTGCTAAACTGGAACTTAGTTTCAAATTTTCCTGCCCATAGAGGCCATAGAGCCATGGATAATTTTTGGAAGTGGTAGAAACACCCTCAATTAATTGGGAAGTTTGAGTATAGAAAACAGAGCAGAAGCAGCTATTTTTCATATCCTATGGTTGTGACTCCCCTGTTCACCTTCCTTCAGCAGTGAAGTTTTAATGAATTGCTATAAAGGGTAAGGTGGTTTGAATCTCAGGAAAGATAAAATCACTGGGCTCCAAAAAACCAAAACAGATGGCATGCCTTAACAAAGTTTTTGCTTCATATTTCAATTGTTCAAAAATATCTTCTGCAAAGCTGATGTCTATTTTGTAAAGGGCATTTACGCAGTGAGGAAGAAGCTAAATGAGTTGGGAAAAGCAGGTTAGACTGCTTAAGGCATTTTATTTTTATTACAACAGAAAACATTTTTAATTAGTTATTTACAATGTTTCAGACTTGGAACTGTTTGTGTGCCAGAAGACACCTCTCCTTTCTTAGTAAATATGGGCTGATTTTTATCCTGTTCTGCTATTTTGAATGCTATTTTAAACATTTAATTAAATTTTATATTTCTATCATATTTTTGGAGTGGTAAGCTTTATTCACAATGTTTAGTATAGTTTATATTCTACTAAATGTCTACAGCTAGTTCAAAAGCAATTATAAGCATATCTTTGTTTTGTACAATGTTCTGTGCTATGTCTAAGAATAAAGATGAAGAGACAGGTTTCATGATCTCAGGAAACTTAGAGCCCATGAGATGTGGATTACTGGAGGAGAAAGGGTAAGGAACTAACTCTTTCTGATGGAATAGAAAGGCCTTCATAAAAGAGCCCATACCTGAGTTAAGAGCTGAAGGATGAGTCAAATTTTACAGGGTAGATAAGGTGGGACTGGGGATAGCAGCCTAGGCAGAGGAAAAGCAAGAATAAAGTCATGGAACGTGAGGAGGCACATAGCATATTTGAGTTACATTAAATATTTTAGGATGATTTGAGGACTGACTATTGTGGCAGAAAATTAGCCAGATAGGTTGCCAAGTGAAAGACTTCCATTCTTCGTAGAAATGATTTCATGCCTTTACCATGCTCCTCAATCTTCTGAGCTTTCACACCACCCTGCACCACTTCTCAACTTTCAGCTCATAACCTTGCCTCACATTACGGTGAGAGAATAGACATCATCAAAAGGATATTTTTTCATCTTCCATCACCAAATTAATAAATATACCTCAACTCACATCCATTGTTTCCTTTTAGGACTGCAATTCAGCAGAGAAAATACCAATGGTCATTGCTCCTCTGTTTTGGGTACCATTCTCTTCACCTTCTCATGAAATTTGTCTTCTGAGATTTCTTTGATGCTTCTACAACTCTCTATTTGACCCATTAGCTAACAAATGTGCTCTAGTATTTCCCATCTTAAAGATAAATAGACAAACAAAATAAAACAACCAACAAATAAAAACATATTTTGACTCCATATCCTGCTTGAGTTTTTGTGATAAAAACACTATACAAGTGCATCAGATATTCCAAGTGTGCTCCTAAGATTCGTAACTTCCCTATACCATGAGTCTGGCTCTGGTCCATGGATTTTGAGTGAAAGTGATGTGTAACAATATCAGTATGCGTCACTCTTCCAAAAATCCTTTCTCTGCCCTGGTGAACATAGAGGTCACCTGTTCCAGATTGCAGAACCACAGGACAGGGTTGGGGAGGGTCGTCATTAAACACTCCACGAACAAAACAAACAGTTACTGTGTAAAGCCCTTGGGTTTCTCTGTAGAGGCAGCTTGTTTAAATCACCCTGATTAAAAGAGTTACCACTTTCCTCCTCTGCCCTTTTTCACAATCAAACTTTATAGAGTTTTTGCAAGATGTTTTCATCTCCTTTGCATGCATGCTCCCTCCATTTCACTGGTCTCTGCTAAGGTTAACAATGACTGCCATGATGCTGAAAGAAATTGAATTATTTTGTATTTATGTTAGAAGACTTAGTAGAATACGATATTGTTGACAACACCTCTTTGGAATAGCCTCTTTTCTTGGCTCCAAATGTTCTTCTCTATTCCGCTGGCTCTTTCTCTTTATCTCCCTTGGTTATTTCTGCTACTCTTCCCAATTTTCCAATAACAGAATTCTGAAGAATTGGCCTAGGATCTTCTTAAATTCCTATTCTATAATTTTTTTTTGTTTGAGACGGAGTCTCGCTCTGTTGCCAGGCTGGAGTGCAGTGGCATGACCTTGGCTCACTGCAACCTCCGCCTCCCGGGTTCAAGCAATTCTCCTGCCTCAGCCTCCCAAGTAGCTGGGACTACAGGTGCATGCCACCACACCCAGCTAATTTTTGCATTTTTAGTAGAGATGGGGTTTCACCATGTTGGTGAGGATGGTCTCGATCTCTTGACCTCGTGATCTGCCTGCCTCGGCCTCCCAAAGTGCTGGGATCACAGGCGTGAGCCACTGCTCCTGGCTCTATAATCTTTTGCTTGGTTAGTTCTCTACAGTTTATCATGCAATTTCTGTGGTGAGAACTCCCAGATTTCTTAAACTCAGAAAACTGTTCTGACGTCTCACTCCTATAGCCAGATATGTGCCATTTTCACCAGCATTTCTTACAGGCTTCTCCAACTTAATAGGAACCAAAAAACTAATGACATCCCTTGCTTTCCATCTCCAAGACTGCTATTTTTATCTTTCTACTTAATAAAGTTCTACCATGATTGACCCAATTTTTGACTTTTGGAATATCAGATTTATTCTTGACAAGTGTCTATCCACCTACAACTCCAAATGATTAAGTGTTCATGATCTGTTCATTTCAAATAAATTTAAAATCTACACCACTTGCTCTATTTGTGCCCAAACCATGAACTGTTATGGTCTTTGGACTACTTTTTCTGCTCTCAGTCTCATCTTCCAAGTTATTTTTTATTCAGCAGCTAGACTAATCTTTTAAAGTCTCTAAGAGATTTAGACCTATTTGAGGAAATGTTATAAATACAAATACAAATACTATTATAAGAAGGATCACTTTAAATAAATCAATAAAATGTGAAGGTAATATATAGAGAGCAACTATATAACTAAGATAGAGAAATGACTTTAGGTCTTTAGTCATTAATATCTATTTAAAGCCTCATCACTATGCTATATTCTCAATAAAAGGGCAAGAAATTATCATTTTTGCCTAGACTATTACTTTTTTATACAAATAGCATAAATTACATAATATCTCATTTAGTCAACAATGTTTCATCTATGATACACAAATTTGAACAATAAAAAAGATCAAGTGATTTGATGATGGTACACCTATTTTTGCATTCTCCAGATATTGTATTGTTCAATGTGATTGGTGAATGACGTTATTCAACATGTTATCTTACAGCATTTAGTACAAATGTCCACATAAATAATTTAATAGTCACTATTAGTATTGAGCCCAACAAAAATAAAAGTTTATCCATGTTCTAGATTATGATTTGCCTAGTTTTGGTAGAGTTTAACGTTTTAGCACTATATCTAAGTAGCAATTTTCAACATTTGGAGGTCACAGTTCTCCAACATATTACCAAGTAAAGTGAGCATACTTACAAACACATGGTCCTTAACACTTCTGTTGCAATTTTTAAAAAGATTACCATAGTTATAATAATCTTATACAGTGAGTAGTTTCTTTTTTGTTTGTTTTTTTTGTTTTTTTGAGATGGAGTCTAACTCTGTCACCCAGGCTGGAGTGAAGTGGTGCAATCTCTACTCACCACAACCTCCGCCTTCCGGGTTGAAGCAATTCTCCTGCCTTAGCCTCCTGAGTAGCTGGGATTACAGGCACCTGCCACTACCGTGTCTGGCTATTTTTTTTTGTATTTTTAGTGGAGACAGGGTTTCACCCTGTTGGTTAGGCTGGTCTCGAACTCCTGATCTCAAGTAATCCACTCACCATGGCCTCCCAAAGTGCTGGGATTACAGGCGTGAGCCACTGTACCCAGCCTACAGTGAGTAGTTTTTAAAAGGGGAAGTATGTATGTGTGTGTGTGTATCTTTGATTATTTAATGAACATGTACCATGTTGTTTACTAGAATGACATCTGTGAATCTCATTTTTACTTATCTCTTAAGAAGTGTTATTTTCAGTGGTTTAAAGAACTTAAATCTCTTGCACAAGAGCAAAAAAGAGAACTCCAAAATGTAGAAATCTAGATGCTTCTTCAAAGAAAGAAGGCATTAATACAGGATGCCTGTTTGAGTATTTTCTTCTAGTCTTGCAACCCCGGCACCAAGTACAGTGGTGTCTTTTTAGTAATGCAAGAACAGGTCTTTAAAACTGAATAAAAGGTAAAATATGAAAGCTGCATTTAGAAAGTCTATCAAATTTTAGGGTCACAAAGCTGTCATCTCATCTCCCTTTCCCTAGCCAGATTATATTTGTTTTTTTGGTTTTAGGAATACAAATGCTGTCACAGACTTTCTTCCCATGAATGTCTTCAGCTGATTAAAGTTATGACCAACTTACAATTACTGTCAAATATTTTAGTTTACTCCAACTTTTTTTTAAAAAGCTTGATTTTGAATTTTTCTGCATTGTTTTCCCTAAAATCCCTACCGCTACAATGGTCCCGAGATAGAATTGTGAGGTAATGGAGCAGATATAAATTAAATTCATCCACCATGACTAAGAGACAGCTGGGTGGTAGTGATAGAAGCATTGAACTTGTTGCCAGAATACCTAGCTATATTATGGCTTTGTCATTTATAATCAATGAGAGCATAATTTTCTATACTCTCTGAGATTCTGGTTTTTTAAAATATGTAAAATAGAAGCAATACTATCTGCCTCATGGGATTGTTGGGAGGATAAACTGTCTACTTTTTAGAAAAATATTTAGTACAGTATCTGTTGTACTCAGTGGGTTTTCAAAACACATTTATTAAATCTGGATTGAAACTCACATAAATGATACTAATAACCATTAAAATTTGCACTTTGGGGTTAGAAAACACCTTTAATGATTTTTACCAATCCACTTATTTCACAGGAAATAAAAACCAGGCGAGTTGACCTGCCTAGAATTACACAGCTAATGGTAGTTCTGTGGCTAAAACCCTGGTTTCCCAATGGCAAACCTGTGGGCTTTTCGCCCATTGACTCTACTGCAAGAAAAGTCACACGGGTCACTGTGTATGACCAATCATCACATGTCACAGAACCGACTTCTGATAAGAGAAGTAGAACATTTAGCAATTATACAGCTGTGGAATACGGAGAATTGGGTTCAAATAGGGCTCCTCTGTTTGCTAACAATGATTTCTGGCAAGTCACCTCTTTCCTCTGAGCAATGGTCTCCCTAGTACCCCACTAGGATAATTGCTGCTTCAATTAGATTAGAAAAAAATTAGTGAATAAACTTAGCACAGTGTTTTAAATACAGAGTGTTCAGTAAATATTTGAAATTTGGATCCATCTTGTGAATTAATGTAATGTATGCTGTCAACCTAGCTAATTTAGATTACAAAACAAAGTTTCCCCAGATGATCTTTTCCCTAAATTGTCTAAACAGTCTTTTAACTCTCTGATTCTTGAGGCCTCTAGAAGCTTAGCCATGATGAATTAGAATAGTTAACTTTCTCCACATTTCTATAACAGAAATTGAATTGCAGCTGCCAAGTAATTGACATAAGTTTCTCTACATAATCTGTTACTTGTGATTATGGAACATTACAGTATTCTTTTCACCAGTTACTCATTCCACTGCCAGCCACAGAAGGCTAAGAGTTTTTTTTGTGTGTGTTGTTGTTACTGTGGTTATTTTTTTTCCCCGACCTTAGCCGTAAGATAGGCAGATCTGCCTGCCTGTCTTGTTTTAAGGCCATAGTGACCTACAAAAGGGGATAGCTTTTAATTGGATCTATTTATATCCTCCTTCATTTCTGCTAGGGCACTGACCCATGCCAGGAGCTCTTCTGCCCAGTGGCCTGCCCGAAATTGATACAGTACTTGACCTGTTACACTTCATTTCCTGAGCCTTAGTCCTGATAGAGCCTATTTCCATAACCCTCAGACCCCTGACATGACTGGGATGATTGGCTTTTTCTTTAACAATTGTCTTCCCCCAAACTAGCTTTCAGTATGACTACTTTGTTATTCGCAATATATTTTTTTGCTAGCTATGAAATCATGCAGCTAGGTGATGGTGGAGTATTTCCTTGCAGAGTTCCTTTAAATTCAGGCTGTCATTTCACCCTTAGACTTGCGCAGTGGTGAGTGACTCTGGCTGGAGATTTTCTTTTCTTTCTCAGTTGGCAGGTATTATATTTGTTTCCCCCCGCCCCCCATGGTGCATTATAACTTTGTCATTAATAGAAAGATTAATAGAAATGTAGTGAAATCATAAAACTCAGTTTACGTAATAGTCATATAACTTTAAGAATGACTGCTATTTTAAAAGTAGGTTTTGAGGCTTTAAATCGGACTATGGTGGAGCTGTATGCCTTGGAAAGATGTCCAGCATATCTTGATATATTGTTAAATAAAAAAGAAACTGTAGAAGAACATTCTTGACATGAATGCATATTTGAAACATATATGGATGTATATAAATATGGTTGAAAATATTTTTATGGGATACAATTAAGAACAATATTCAATTTCTATTTTACATATTTCATAATAGTTTGAATATTTGCTATAACTTACTCTTTTAATAACTTTTAAAAATTAGAACAGAGTAAGTTTTAAACATCAAGAATAACAAAAGAAACAAGAAAATTCGAGCAGATGTATATTGTTCAAAGAGAGTGCTTTGCTTTTTTTGAGTAACCCCGTGGAGAAGAATAAAGGTCATGCTGACGTTTTTCTATTAGAGCTTCTCAACACTTATAATTATTTTTAAATTAAGTTTACCTATGGTGAGCCCTCACCTTTCTTTTTTTTTTTTTTTTTTTTTTTTTTGAGATGGAGTTTCACTTGTTGCCCAGGCTGGAGTGCAATGGCGCCATCTCAGCTCACTGCAACCTCCGCCTCCTGCGTTCAAGCTATTCTCCTGCCTCAGTGTCTCAAGTAGCTGGGATTACAGGCATACGCCACCACACCCAGATAATTTTGTATTTTTAGTGGAGATGGGGTTTCTCCATGTTGGTCAGGCTGGTCTTGAACTCCTGCCTGCCTTGGCCTCCCAAAGTACTGAGATTACAGGTGTTAGCCACATGCCTGACATCTTTCTATTATATAAAATAGTCATTTTTGGAGATATTTATGCAATTAAAAATATTTAAGCTTGTTTATTTGGACATATTAAAATGTGGATTTGTAAGTCACTTCCAACATTAAATAAATTATCTACGTATACAAGAGGAATAGTGATAGTGAAATATATGAGTTAATATAATGGCAAAATATACAACATAGAAAGTTATGTAAAATAGTCTTTTCTTCTCTGATGGTTTATAACATATTTTATATAGTTCCACAACTATATATTGTTGTTTTGTTTTCTGCCCAAAATAAGTTAGACGTGTTCACTTTATCTTTTCTTTTGGAGAGGTGTGAGTGAAAACTTTCTGTAAGTTAGGGCCTGTAAAAGAAAATGTTTGCACTGGATACTTGTTGAAAATGAGAAGACAGATAGTATTTGAATATGGCAATAAGGGGGAGAGTCTTCAATATAGAAATGAACTCAACTCCAAACACAGCAAGGACAGCTGGTAATTTATAACCAGTAAGCGGAGTAAGGGAATCAGTAGATGAAATTTTAAACATGAACTTGATTAGATGTCAAGGTTAGGGAGATTCTTGCTAACATGGCTTAACAGGATTTATGCTAATGCTGGGCTAGGTAGGCCAAAATTAAGGCCATGTCCAGAAGAGGGCTCAAAGGAGCCTGACTAAAGTTTGGTCAAGGAGGAAGTCTTGTCATGTCTCATAATGATACATATTAGGGCATGATCTATTATGAGTGATCTACAAACAAGTTTCCTTAATAAGAGGTGCACTGAGGTAAGTGGAGAAGATCCAGTGTTTCCCAGTAAAGATTACTAGAGTTTCCTGCATAGTATCTTTCTATATCACTGCACATGCTTATGAGAGTAAAGTGACATATAAGGTTGCTTGACACACAAGCAAAGGGCAAAACATTGATGTATTGAAGTGCCCTAAGCAAGGGCATCATTTCAAGTTCATTAGAACATGCTTTGGGGTTTTGACTCTGCAGTTGAATTGCCTGGACCTCTAAATATCTCAGCTGTAACTCCTTCTTGCTCTGTGACCTTGGGCAAGGTTCTCACTCTTTCTAGGTTTCTATGATTGAAACTGCCTTTGCAAAAACTATAACTGAAGAAATTGTGACAGTGAAAGAGAGCCAATCTAATAGATTCCTTCTTGCTTCTACCCTTCAAACTGTCCTTGCTCATAACTGGATATAGGCCAAACTAACTTTGGGAGAAACTTAGTTTATAGTTTAATCATCTTCAAACAAAGACGATACCAGTCCCTTCCCAAAACAAATCCCCATCTTGCCTGGGTACTAGACTGTTTTTCCAGACTAATAAATTAACCATAAAATTAGAAATTACAGCTTGGGACTTACTCTTATAAACCTGAGATTAGTGCTTGAGATATTTTGCAGATTCTGTGTTCCAGTGCACCAGCCGACACCACCCAGATCAATAAACTAGCTCATCTGGTCCTGTAGTCCTTACCCAGGAACTGATAGTGCAAGAGGAGAGCTCCCGCTCCCTGTGATTTCATCTCTTCCCCAACAAGTCAGAGGCAAATACCCATTGGATGGCCATCCCTTCTCCCAAAGTGTCTTTGAAAAACCCCTAACCTACCAGTCTGAGAAAAGATTGATTTGAGTAACAACTCTAATATGGTTTGGGTCTGTGTCATCCCCCAGATCTCAGGTAGAATTGTTATCCCCAGTGTTGGAGGAGGGGCCTGGTGGGAGATGATTGGATCATGAGGGTGGATTTCCCCCAGCTGTTCTCATGATGTGAGTGAGTTCTCAGGAGATCTGGTTGTTTAAAAGTGTGTAGATGCGCCACATTTTCTTTATCCAGTCTATCATTGATGGGCATTTGTGTTGGTTCCAATGCTTTGCTATTGTAAACAGTGCCACAATGAACATATACGTGCATGTGTCTTTACAGCAGAATGATTTATAATCCTTTGGGTATCTACCCAGTAATGGGATTGCAGGGTCAAATGGTATTTCTAGTTGTAGATCCTTGAGGAATTGCCACACTGTTTTCCACAATGGTTGCACTGATTTACACTCCCACCAACAGTGTAAAAGCGTTCCTATTTCTCCATATCCTCTCCAACATCTGTCGTCAGGTTTTTTATGATTGCCTTTCTAACTGGCGTGAGATGCTATATCAATGTGGTTTTGATTTGCATTTCTGTAATGACCGGTGATGATGAGCTTCTTTTCATATGTTTGTTGGCTGCATAAATATCTTCTAAATGTGGCACATATACACCATGAAATACTATGCAGCCATAAAAAAGGATGAGTTCATGTCCTTGGCAAGGACATGGATAAAGCTGGAAACCATCATTCTCAGCAAACTGACACAAGAACAGAAAACCAAACACGATATGTTCTCACTCATAAGTGGGTGTTGAACAATGAGAACACATGAACACAGGGAGGGGAACATCGCTCACCGGGGCCTGTTGGAGGGTGGTGCGGTAGGGAAGGGCTAGCAGGGGGTGGGGGGATTGGAGAGGAATAATATTAGGAGAAATTCCTAATGTAGATGATGGGGGGATGTATGCAGCAAACCACTATGGCATGTGTATACCTAGGTAACAATCCTGCACAATCTGCACATGTACCCCAGAACTTAAAATATCATTTTAAAAAAGTGTGTAGAACTTCCCCCTTCTCTCTTGATCTCCAGCCACATAGGACATGCCTCCTTCCTCATCACTTTCTGCCATGATTGTAAGTTTCCTGAGGCCTCCCCAGACGTGCTTCTGTATAGCTTGTGGAACTTTGAGTCAATTATCTCTTTTCTTTACAAACTACTCAGTCTCAGGTAGTTCTTTATAGCAGTGTGAGAATGGATTAATACAAACTCTGTGTGGTATAGCCAGCCTTACATCAATTAAATTCTTTCTTTACTGCAATGCCATGGTAAGTATCACATTTAAGAGGACTGAATGAGTTTAACTATGTAAAGCCATAGTTAATTTCATGAGAATGAGATATGTGTACATACACAAGTGCTTTTAATATAATCTTGCCCATAATAATTGTTCAAAAGTATTCTGTTTTTGAGTTTGTAATGTTATTTTTTTTCCCTAGGCATTTTGTAAGAATCTATTTGGCCTTCTCCAAACCTCTTTTTAGAAACACCTCTATATTTTCTTTAACAAGTCTGAGATTATTCCATTTACTCTTCCAGAAATAGCTCTTATTTCTCCTCTGCTTGGGAGCATCTAACACATTTTTATAGTGGTTAAAGTATTTTATCTTTAGTAAACGATTCAGGAGAACTGAGATAGCTTCTTAATAGTGGATATATTGGGTTTCGTAATACACATATTTGATAATTTCATTTTACTATTTATATATATGTAAATTGGATGATATCATTGTAATACTTCACAAACTCTGATTTATCTTATTGTATTTGAAATTAAACTCTTCCATAGTCTCTAATGTTCTGTAGCATATGAATTTTATCTATTTGGCACACTAAACCCTTTGCATTAAACTCCTGTCATGCTAGGACTTTTTTGTAATTTATTAAATTTGCAAATGTCTCTTGGCCTTAGAGCCTTTGCATGAGCTGTTCCCTCTTTCTGGAATGCTGCTTCTCCCATTTGTATGAAAGTTTCCTTCTTATCATTTTTGTTTTCATTAAAATATTACCTCCTCCGAGAGACTGACCCTAACCATTCTCCATCACCTCTTCATCAGCCTCTTCTCTGCTTTTTGCATAAGACCGTGACTTTAAAATTATTTTATTAGTTTAATTGTTTTTCTTAGTATCCATCAATAGAATATAATTTGCATTGTTTAGATTACACATTTGCAAATGATTGCCAGTGAATTTTCTCATTTTATGTCTATTTTCTTAAGCTCAATGTTTTAGTTTCCTCTTGCAAATGAACTGTATGAACGTTAATGTTGGTGGGAAAGCTATCATTAAATTAATTTTTAAAACCCATGGAAATTGTTTTTATTGGATCAACAAATTCCCTGGCTTCTGAACCCATTAAAAATCTATGCTGTGATCAAGAAGCAAAACCAACTGTTTAGAAAATTACAATGAATCTGCCTATTTTCATCTTCTACTTGAGGATAAAAAGGGGAAAGGTGTTAAATCAAGGTAAACAGAATATTTACTTTGCTTTCAGTTTTAATAAGTAAATGTATTATTCACAGTTAGGGAGTTTTACTGATATACACCTTTCTCTCGTGTTTTTCTCATAATTTTACAAACAGTTCTTTTTTCTTTTCCCAAACTTCCTTATATCTCTCTCATCTGTTTAAAATAGATAAAACTAAGTGAAATGTTTTTGCACAATGAATTGCATTTTTCCAGATCTTATGCATCGTTTATGTATGTTTGGATTTCTTTAGAATTTATATTTGGCCCTGATTATAATGTTCATAATTGAAAACAAATTATCCATTTTCATGGTGTCATATATATTATGTTTGCTTAAAATTTTAGCAACAATTTTGCAAATATTTTCTGAGCATCTATTATGGCCAGAACACCATGCTAGGTACAAGGTATATGTTGGTGTATTAAAGACATTCAAATTATGAACAAATTCAACTAGTATTCTCTTAAAGCCACAGATGAGCACTTCCATACCATGTATAACTTCTATGAAATTTTTCAGGTGTTCCAAGGATAATTTGTTTGCTTCTGCCTAAACGTGACAGAGAAATATCAGAGCTATTGCTACGGCTTTTCTGTAATGTAGTGAGTATCAGTATTTTCACCTGCCCAGCCTTCCTTTTCTGGTATAGTATAACTCATTATTATTATTACTTTTGATCCATGTAGTTTGGTTGGGACTGGTGCTGCCTCCTAGAATGGGCACATGGCTCAGGCCTGGCCAAAAGGAATGGGGTAATGTAAAGATTCAATTTTGAGGTTAAAAGCAGACGTGAGCAAGCCAGGAAGTCAATGTCAATCTGTGAAGTTTGCTAGAACTGAACTGGAAGATGAGTGCTCTCTGGCTCTGCTGGTAGAATGTAAGCGGGGAGCTCCTGCCACGAAGGAAGCCAACACAGAGCCAAGTACACCTTGTAGTTCCCCAACTTTATTGCTGGCAGCTGTGTTTGGAATCCAGCTTGAAGGTTTTCCCCTGAACTTCACTTATTTGAGCCGATTGAATTGTTTTAAATGTAATCCAGTTTAAAAATAATTTTAAATCAAACCTGCCTAGAAAAATACACATAGCCACCATTGAATTTATTGTGAGTCATTATGTCTGGAGGAATACAAACAAATTGGGGAAAATGCTCAGTGAAGTTACAGCTAGTTCTTATTTTGACAGCCTGTAAGAACCGAGTGGGTCAAGAAGATGGAGGGGAAGCTGACAAGGCAATAACTGTAGTATATAGCCTGGGAAGGCCTAGGGAACATTATAATTGCAGTTCCTCATTTCTGCAGAGGTCTGGAATTAGAAAGAGTCTCACTGACATTGACTATTAGGAGGCAAAACTTGAATGAAATATAACTGTTACTCTGCCTTTAATTATTAATAAAGGGACATCTTAACAGATGCATAATGTCCACTGAGCTTGTTCTATTGAAGAGGAACCAGACTTGTTCTATATTCCTCAAATAGGACCATTGGGATCAATGAGTTTTAGCCATAGAAAAGAGGCTTCAGCTCCAGATGAGGAAGCATTAGCAAACAAGTTTTCTGAAGGGTAAATGGTCTGTTTCAAGAAGTGAGTATCTCATCACTACAGGTTTTCACTTACATGCTAGGTAATCACCAGGTGTAAATGTTGACAGGCAACTTAAGCGCATAAAGGTAGGCTGGACATGAATGTCTTTCCTATCCTGCACTATCCTGAAATGTGAAGGTTCAATAAAAATGGTAACCCAGCATGCTTTGGCAGTTATTCTACCTAGGTCATTTAAAGACTTCATTCTTCCAGAAAAGAGACATTTAACTAAGTATATTTTATATGTCTATTAATCACTATTAAAATATGCTAATGTGGCCCTCTAAGAAATATTGTCACAATATAATTTAAAAAAAATGTAAATGACCAGTGAAAAACAAACAAACCAAAAAGCAACCCTCAGAATCTCTTGCTAAATTTTAAAAGGGGAGCGAGAATTTGGCAATCTTCCAACTATTTTGGTCAATAGAAACTGCCAAAATGTAAGATCTAAGTAGTTAAGTGATTTGGATTTTTAGATCAATACAATTAAGTATGTAATTAGCAAATCCAGATACTTTATCATCTGGATCATTGTTTTTCAATTGCTGTGAAGTTTTTTTATGTGTGAAAGTATTTTATAATTAAAATTCTATACTTAGTTATTAAAAGTAATAAGGACATGCTCTTTTAGGGTATAATATGATAAATGTGAGATTTCTGACTTAAATATGCTTATCCCTTGTAGAGAGAACACCAGGAGGCAGTGTGACATTACAGTTCAGAGAACACACTTAGCAGTGAGAGAGCCTTGGGTTCTAGTCTTTGAGGAATTGCTTTATATTTAAGTGACCTTGGATAGATTATTAATTTTCTTCTGCTTCAGTTTCTTCATCTGTAAAATAGAGATACTATGCTCACCAAATCTATCTATAATCCAGTTTTAATCTCAATTCATATTAACACTTTAGGTATCTTAGTTTTGTGCTTTTTTTTCTCTTATTTGTTGCTTCCTTTAAAAGCCCTACTCATTTTTTTTTTCTTAGGGGTTAGCCTAAATATTTCCTGACCCCAAATAATACATTTTGATCCCTGTTATATTCATCATATCGTCTCTTCAATTGTTCTTTCCAGCAATTATTTTAATTATAATTTTGTTTTTTCTTAGGTTTTTACGATTTTAGTTTCTCTTTTTCTTGTGTATCTTAAACCTTTTCAAAATGTTATTTCCTCACATCATGCCTGGGACAAGTGCTCAATAAATATTTGTAAAATAATAAATAAAGGGCTTTCGATAAAAACTCAGTGAGCTAATGGGCCCCAAACACTTAGAAAACAGTTTCAGTATTGTAAGAAAGCTATTAACAGAAGCTTTATTCCTTTCTCTCCTTCACTCACCAGAATCTTAACATAGCAACATTCAAAATATAAATAGTAACAGCTAGAAATTCACTTCAATAGATATCTAGGAAAATTCCTTCATAGAACTTACCAAAACTACAATATAGATCTACTTAATTTTACTGCCTCTTTGCCACTGGACTGTATACCCTTGGAAGACAGGGACTATGTCTATCTTGTTTCTGGCTGTACTCCCAGTTCATCTTACAGTGCCATATTATGACATTTGTGATATATCCTAAGGACAATGAAATTTACAAAGTATTCTAAGCAGGGCAGTGACAGTATCAGCTCTGATAACTTAGAAAATCATTCGAACTGATGGAGGCTAGATTAATGTGGGACCAGAGCATATGTGGACAGAGCAGCTGCAAGGCCATCATAGTTTTCCATGAAAGAAATCAAGATGTTTCAGATTAGGGTAGATAGAAATAGATCCACACACATAGATGAATTCAGGGTATATTATGGAGGTAGAATCAACAGAGGTTGGTGACCGATAAGGTGATGGTGGGTGAAAGAGGGAGATAAATCTATTATTATTATATTATCATTATTAAGAAAAATTTACTTATATTTACTTATATTTATTACTTATATTTATATTACTTATATGTATATTTACTTATAAAATATATTTTTATATTTTATAAGTAAATATATTTTATAAGTATAAAAATATATATTTTTATATATTTTTATATTTTGTAAGTAAATATATTTTTCATATTTTATATATTTTTATATTTTATAAGTAAATATGCATATAAGTAATGTAATATATTACTTATATTTATATTTATATAATATACCTATATTTACATAAGTAAATATAAATATAAGTAATATATAAATATAAATATAAGTAATAAATATAAATATAAGTAATATAATATATAAAAAAGTGATATATTATATTACTTATATTTATATTTACTTATATTTATTTCGATTATTGGTAGCATATATAGGTTGGGAAGAAAGGAGTTATCAAGGTAAAAAATGATAAAATATTTCTCTCTAGAGATATCAGAAATGTGAATAGAATCCGTTGCTGGCTTGTAAGTTTGAATGTTGGCAGTTTTCGAAACAACCTTATCGAAGTATTATTGATATATATACAAAAGCCGCACATGCTTAATGTATTCAATTTTACGAGTTTGGACATATGCATACACCCATGATACGATCACCACAATCAAGGTAGTGAGCATTCCATCCCCTCTAAAACTTTTCTTGCATTGTTTTTATTATTTGCTTTTATGTAGTAAAACACTTATGAAATCTACCTCTTCCTAAAATTTGAAGTGTGCAATACCATATTGTTAGTAACATAAGCACCATATTGCACAGCAGATCTCTGGAACTTATCTTGCATAACTGAATCTTCATACCCATTTAGCAACAAGGCTTCATTTCCCTCTTTCCCCAGATCGTGGCAATTATCTCAATTTTTGGCAATTGTTATCTCATCTAATATGGGTGAATAGGAAAAAACTTAGAACTGAGAGAACAGGGCATAAGTTAAGGGCAAAGTTAACACTTTGTTGCCTGTGGAGCAGGGACAAGATTGTGGAATTGGTCAGTAAATAGTTGTTTCCAGTCCAAATTACTGGCATGTCTCTCTGTTTCCTTCATTTTGTAAGGATAATTGAGACGGAGGATAGATCAGGGCCTCGTACAGGCAAAATGACTGACATGTTCAGAGTGAGAAAATATGAGGTCGCTGACGTTCCGGAGACAAACAGCACTTGTACAAAGAAAATATAGCTGAGAACAGAGGAAAGGGTAAAGGAAAAGAAGGAGCCAAGTCCTCTAAGAGAGTGAACCCAATTCGTTGGGCAACTGGTCGCAGTAAAAATGATATGAACAAAATATGAAGAAATGCAAGACCAATGCAATTTGAGTTCAGTGTAGGAGAAGATGGGAGAGGGTGGGTATGAAGCTCCTATTCTGTGACAGGTGGTGGGCTAGGTGTTTATGTATGCTGTCATGTTTGGTTCTTGTTATAACCCTATTAGCTGAGTTTCATTTCTATTTCCATTTCCCCGAGAAAGAAACACACTTGGGCTAGTTTCGTCACTTGCTTATGTTCACACATTAGTCAGTGCCAGTGGCTGGACTCATTCCCAGGTTTGTCTAATTCCAAGGCTTTTTAAAAATTTTAAACATTATGCCACAGTTCTCAACTCAAAGTTCTTCTGGGGCCAGGAAGGTTATATAAATGAGAAAACTGGCTGGGGTGTGAGGCCCTGGGGGCGGAGGGCACTTTGTAACCAGAAAGCGTGTACTTCATTGAAAGAGGGCAGTGTCTTTAGCTCCAGGAAGATACTGCCGCATGGGGATGTGGGCTTAGTGTTGTCAGATCCTCCAACTTCATAAGACAAACTGAGAATTTGTGTTTTTATGTGAAATCTCTTAATTTGTAGATGCTGCTAATTAATTCAGTATTTCAGAAAGCTTTTGACTTTTTTTTTTTTAAAAACCCAAACTGCTTTGCAGGCAGAATCCAGCCTGGTGACTACTGGGTGGTGATCTCTTGATCTCTGTTACATCTGCTGCCCAGGGCTCACTTGACAGTTGGCACATTAAAACCCTGTGACACAGTGGCTGGAGATTTTGTAAATATATAGCCAGTCAGAAGACTGTAGTCACACCAAACAGGTAATACATGGAAAAGCAAGAACAAGACAGACAATACTCTGCCTCCGTCACTTGAGGAAGTTTAGTTAGGACTGGATGAATGCAGAAAGTCCATCTACACTGCTGGTGAGTGGAGCTAGCTCACCATAGGTCGTAAGAGCCAAATGCTAAATTCTGAAGAATTTTGTCAGCCATTCTTAAACCCTTGGTAGCTTGAAATCAGCGATGATGGAAGAATCTATACCACAGAAATCTGCAAATGCTAAAAATTAGGGCTTTTCTTCCCCAGAATATCAGCACATCATTGCCTGTAACTGTAACTTATAAAAATGTTTGATTGTTTATTAAGTAAAGCCATTTAAAACTTGTTTATAATATCATTTAGTTAACCCTAGTAATCCATCTGTCTCTAAAGTACCAATTTAATAAATATATTCGGGACTTGATGTTTATCATTTTATTTCCATTGGTGGGCCTACAATGATGACTTTATACCTGAAGTTCTACAAGCAACTATAACAAGAACTGTATCCAGAACAGGGAATAAATCATTCCATAATTAGTTTTGAATAATATTAGCTAATACTTAGCACTTTTACTTAGCACTTTTACTTTGTAAATTCTGAGATTTACAAAGATCAAACTTGTAATTTCAACAACAAATCTATGAAGTAGATGTTTTAATGTTATCATCATTTTAATGATAAGGAAATTAAAGTACAGAGAAGGTCATAGAAATAGTAATTAGTACAGTTGGTAGTTAAATCAGGTACTGTCACTTTGCAGGAGGCAATGTGTATACTATATGGCTAAAAAAAAATGAATGGCCTTGAAGTTACTATTTTTAATTGAACCAGCCTGTCCACTGGCTTATCAACAAGATAGTAGAAGAAATAATAAGGGTTAAGTAACACACATAATTCCTGGATCACAGTGGGTTATTACTGTAAAATAATCTTTCCTGTCTCCACCTGAAGGCTAAAGATACTGCCCAGAATTGTCACATTACACTTTCACAGACTTGACATATCTTAATAAGAAATGAAAATGAGGCAAATTATTCAACTTTACATATTAGTAAACATATTAGCAAACATGCAAGTATTGGAAAACACTAAGAAAATTGAATTTAATTGTTTTTAAATAAAATATTTTCCTACAAATGTATAGATGATTTGAAAGACCCAAGTCCACACTCTTACATCATTTTTTCCTGAGCTCTCCACTTACTTTTCAAAACATGCAACCATGTCCCCAGAAGTAAATTATGTAAGTTATTTTGCTAAATAAATTATTGTAGTATGCTATATGGCATCAGGTATTATAAGTCTCAATAAATTTTTATGTTGTTATTATGTGTTAGACATTAAGATTAGAAAACACATTCAATTGTTTCAGAAATTCCAAGAAGTACAGTTTTGTTTATGTGTGTATGAGTATTGCAAACATTTACTTGTAAGCTTTTTTGTCACATTTCAATCGATTTTTAATTTTCCTATGTCCATGAATATAAACTTCTTTTATTTTGATCATACAAAAATTGCTATAAATTTATAGTGTTGGCATTGGTTTAGAACTCATCAAAATTATTTTGGGCCTCAGGAAATAACAAATTATTTCCCTAATTTGTCCAGAAGACAAAGGCCTAGTTTTCTTTCTTTTTAATTCTTTAATTTTATACTAAATAAGATATGGGGAATTTTAATATCATCTTTGTAATCAAGGTTCCCAGAGTTACCCGTTTTTAGGGAATTAATTAGTTCCTTCAGGAGTGGTATGGATACAGTGTAAATACTCATATTTACTGAATGCTATGAAAGGAAAACAGGGTGTTTAACAGCTTTTGGGGGGGTTTGGAAGGTAAGAAGGGCAAAATAATTGAAAAACAATATAGGAGATTATTTACAAATGCTAAATGTAGTAGAGAATATAAATCAAAGAGTTGTAGCAATAAGACAGGGCTGACTTCAGGTGAGGCAGTAGGTTTTGCCATGGCTCTGGTCCTTGAGTGAAAAGGTATGTCAGGACCAGATTTATTGGGAAGACTTCATGGAGGAAGTGAGATTTCAAGTGGATCTTGAAGATGGGTTGGGGATAGATGCGCAGAGAAGAGGAGGAAGGGCTCTCTAGATTGTGAAAACCAAGGTACCATGTTAAGGATTGGCCTTTAATGTGTGCAGGTCAATGGTAAGCCTATCTGGCTGGAAAGGACTCTTACTGGGTGAAGGAGACATAAGGCTCTACCCCTTGGACAGACCAGACAAGCTATGTTTTCTTTTCCCAGATAGTTATGATACTGGAATTATAACTGTCTTAGAAGAATTATTTATTGGTTCTTAAAGTTGTATTCTTGGCCGGGCAGGGTGGCTCACACCTGTCATTCCAGCACTTTGGGAGACCGAGGTAGACAGATCACTTGGGGCCGGTAGTTTGAGACCAGCCTGGCCAACACAGTGAAACTGTCTCTACTAAAAATACAAAAAATTAGCTATGCATGATGGCACATACCTGTAATCCCAGCTACTCAGGAGGCTGAGGCATGAGAATCTCTTGAACCTGTGTTGTGGAGGGTTCAGTGAATTGAGATTGCACCACTGGACTCCAGCCTGGGTGACAGAGTGAGATTTTTGTGTCAAAAAAAAGTTTCATTTTTTATTTCATTATTTTACTTTCTATTGCTTATGAAGAGAAATTAATGTTGTGTTCTGAAAAAAATGGGAAAATCAGAATTACAATCTAATGATTGATTCATTTAGACATATACTGAGCATCTTATATGTCCCAGGAATCCTTCTCTGTACTTGAGACAGAAAACAAAGCAAACTGTCCTCAAAGAGTTTACAATTGGTAAGAAAATGAGATCAGAAAATAATTGGAATAACTTTGACACATGTGTTACGGGTTTTGTACAAAGGATTATGGGAGTATGGAGGGATGAGAGACTTATTTTTAACAGGATACACTCAAATGTCTTCAAAAAGTAGCTGATATTTGATCTTGACAAAAATTCTTGCCGAGAGAGAGAGAGAGAGAGAGAGAGAGAGAGAGAGAGACAGAAGAGAGTGCAAAAGAATGTGTGTAAGGCAGAAAAACTGTTGTTAGGAGCACAGTATTGAGCCTGGATTGGGCAGGGGTGCAAAATTGTGCATAGCTCATGTGTGTGTGTGTTTAAATGTATTACAAACATTTGTGTTGGACTAACTGCAGAGAAGTGGTTGTAAAGAGAGAGGTCTATGCTGTCATATGAGAGAACACACTTGACCCTGAAGGATAGGGTTAGGTGAGAGTTGAGCTCATTGTTGGAAGTGAATTGGAGATTGGCTACTTCTGTTATGTGTCTCCAATCGTAAAAGCAATTTATTTGTCTCTTACTGAAAAGTGATACTGTCAGTAGTGTTATCTCCTTCATTGAACTTAAGATCGACTTTATGCTTTTCAGTTACGAGCACTATAAACTCTGCTGTGACCTTGTGCTCTAGTCGCATGCAAACCTACTTGGCTGCAGTCTGGATGTTATTGACAATACATAATGCATTGCTAAGTCATTGAAAATATGCCACAAGGCTTTGCTCCAAAGAAGTGTATTACATGGCTCTATAGATGACTTTTCATTGCTCAGACTCGTTTAGAAGACTTGAGTTGCCCTATTCTTCTCCTGTACCCAGAGGGAAAGTGGTTCTCAGAACTTTATGGGCCTTTGGAGAAAGCAAACAAATATGCAAAATTTCTGCTGTAGACCATCAATGCTATGTAGAAACTCAAAGCTATGCCACATGTGACACTGACCTGTTTATTCACTTGTTTATTTTTTTAAGTAAGCATTTATCAAAAGTCTACAGTGCCAGTTACTTTGCTCAGTATTAGAAAACTAAAGTCAAATAGACCACAATGCCTGCCCTTAGGACCTTAGTGTCAAATGGGAAAATACATAATATAGTGAGATATTTGCCATAATAGAGCTGCACAAAAGGCTCATGATCCCAGGAATCCTATGATAGAAATGGGAGCACTTAACTAAGTTGACTTTGGAGAATCAGGGAAGACTTCCCGGAGGAAGTGATACTTGAGTTGATGAAACAGATGAGTTTGGGGAACTGGTGCTGGGATTGGGACTGGGAGGAATTGCAGGCATCAGATCATGAAAAGCCTTATATGGTCCAGAGATTGAATTTGGTATTTAAGACAACCATAACCTAGAAAGATTTAAATAGGCAATAAATAGAATCTATTTGGAATTTTGGAAAAACCATTCTAGAAACAGCATAGAGACTGGGATAGATAGATCGGAGTATTCAGACTGCAGTAATCTAGGGAGGAGTGACAGAATTTTTAAAATGCCAGTACAAGTGGTCAGGAAAAGGGAGAGGGATAAGCCAATAGAAATGAAAAATATTTAAGTGTTAAAATTAACATGACTTGACTAATTAGGAATGAACAACAACAAAGGGGAAAAAAGGTTTTTGATATTTACGTAACACTGAACTGATGACCATCGGCCATGAATACTCAAGATTTTTTTTTTTCCAACTCTTATTTTAGATTGAGCGGGTACATCAGCAGGTTTGTTACCTAAGACTATTGTGCGATGCTGAGGTTTGGGGTACAAGTCCCATTACTCAGGTAATGAATACATTACCCAACAGGTAGTTTTTCAGCCCTTGCCCCTGCCTCCTTCCCTTCTCCATCTGGTAGTCCTCAGTGTCTATTGTTCCCATGTTTATATCCATGTGTACCCAACGTTGAGCTCCCACTTGTGAGAACATGAGGCATTTGGTTTTCTGTTCCTGCATTAATTCACTTAAGATAATGGCCTCTAGCTGCATCCACATTGCTGCAATGGGCATTATTTAATTTTTTTTCAGTCTGTCTGTCTTCTGGCCAGTTATTTGGAAACTCGGAAGATGAACAGTTGTGTAAACTAGTAAGAATGTGAAAGATGAAACCATAGGATAAAACAGCGAGAGATGAGGTGGTCTTTTACAATGAGAAAGATGAAACAATCAAAGATAAAAACCTGGGGAATGCTGACTTTTAAAAGGTAGTATTCCATAGTGTATATGTGCTACATGTTCTTTATGTAATCTACTTTTTTATTTTATATTATTTTATTTTTTTGAAAGAAAGAAAAAGAGAGAAAAGAAGAAAGAAAGAAAGAGTGAAAGAAAGAAGAAAAAAAAGGAATGTAAGAGAGAAAGAATATAATCTACTTTTAATGGGCACCTAGGTTTATTCTGTGTCTTTGCTTGAATGGCCAGACTTAATTCATGTATCCGTTCTTAATTGGTACATTAGGATCAAGTGTTTTTGCTTGGCTCCTCTGCCTCCCCTCACCTGATTTTAGGGATGTAAGTTTGGCAGTAGTTAAAACAGTAAAGTTTAATTGTTGAGTGGAGAGAGAGAGAGAAAGAAAAGGGAGAGCAGGGAGGTGAAGAGAGGAAGAAAGAGACGGAGAGGAGAAGGAGAGAGAATGGAAGGAAGGGATTTTTCTAGTGCTAGGCTTCTGTGGTTGGTAAAATCATTTGCTGAGAAATAACAAGTTAAGTTTTAGTACAGGGAAGATGCGAATGTTGAATAATTATTTTTGGAGTGAGGTTAATTTAAGCTATTGAGACTCAGCCCACTGACTGTCTTTTGGTCAGTTATTTGGAAGCTCAGAAGATGAACAGATGTGTCACCAGTAACAAGGTGAAAGATGAAACCATAGGATACAGGAGAGAGAGATGCAGTAGTGTTTTACTCTGAGGAAGATGAGTGATATGGTTTGGATGTGTCTTACCCAGATCTCACCTTGAATTGTAATAATCTCCACATGTCAAGGGCAAGGCCAGGTGCCGATAATTGAATCATGAGGGCAATTTCTCCCATGCTGTTCTCGTGGTAGTAAATAAGTCCCATGAGATCTGAGGTTTTCAAAATGGGAATTCCTCTGGACAAACTCTCTTTTCTGCCACCATATAAGATGTGACTATGCTCTTCATTCACCTTCTTCCATGATTGTGAGGCCTCCCCAGCCATGTGGAACTCTGAGTCAATGAAACTTTTTTTTTTAATACGTTATCCAGTTTGGTGTATGTCTGTAGACCTCTTGTTTTGATCTATTTCTCTGATTTAGAATGGGTGTATTTACCCAATGCTTGTACCCCCATTACTAAGAAGTAACTAACTTGCTTTTGATTTTACAGGATTATAGGTGGAAGGGACTTGCCTTGCCTCAGATGAGACTTTGGACTGTGGATTTTGGGTTAATGCTGAAATGAGTTAAGACTGTCGGGGACTGTTGGGAAGGCATGATTGGTTTTGAAATGTGAGGTCGTGAGATTTGGGAGGGGCCAGGGTTGGAATGATATTGGCTGTGTCCCCACTGAAATCTCACCTTGAATTGTAGTAATCTCCACATGTTAAGGGAGCGGTCAGGTGGAGATAATAGAATCACCTTGAATTGTGATAATCTCCACATGTTAAGGTAGAGGTCAGGTGGAGATAATAGAATCACAGGGGAGGTTTTTCCCCATACTGTTCTCGTGGTAGTGAATAAGTCTCACGAGATCTGATGATTTTATAAAGGGGAGCGCCCGTTCGCAAGCTCTTTTGCCTCTCGCTGCGGGAGATGTGGCTTTGTTCCTCCTTTGCCTTCCATCATGATTGTGAGGCCTTTTCCTAGTCGTGTGGAACTGTAAGTCAATTAAGCCTCTTTATAAATTACCCAGTTTGGGATATGTCTTTATTAGCAGCATGAGAACAGACTAATACAATGAGCGAATCAAAGATAAAAACCTGAAGAATGCCACTTTTAAAAGGTAGAGTAGAAAAACAGGAAGTTGTAGTTAGAGAATGAGACCAGAAAAGAGATACAGACCACGTTTAGAGAGTCAGGAAGATTACAAATAAAGTAACCCATGATTTCTGACTTTGAGAAATGTATATTTTAGAAAGTTTGTCATAATTGGTAATGGTTAAGAAAAGTAATATTAGTCTCCAGAATTGTGCAAATAGAGCATATCCTTTAAAAATGAGCATATGCCTACTTTTTTTATTACAGACTCTGTAAAAGCTTCTTTAGCTATAAGTGAAAGAAAACCTGGCTCAAATTGGTTTATGAAAATAAGATTTGCTAGCTCACATTAGCAAAAATGTTCAGAATCAGTCCAAACTGAAGGTGCTATTTCAGGTTAATTTTTCTTAGAAGCATACCTAGAAACAGAAAAAGAATTGAGTCCAATTTGTTTCTTTCCTGACCTCTGAAGCACCATTAGTGGAAATGGGAATAAGGTAGGCAAGAGGAAAAGGCCAATACAGGATGCATCCATGCACGTGTTATCATTGTGAGCAATCTAGACTCTGTCTGGGGCCTCTGGGACACAGCGTCAACTAAGAGTTGTTCTAAGAGGTAAAGAAGTTAGGTTACTGATGTCCAATCTATTCTATCATTGATTAAAGGACTGCCCATAGGCATACTGACTCTCTGGCACTCCTGCCTGCTGCAAGTATAGGCTTAACATACTTTTATGGACAGAGAAAAGCACATATAAAATCACAGATTTTTGCAGTTGGCAGCTGTAACCATCTACAGAGAGTGATTGCAGAAGACCTGTGGGCATGGGGGAGCATTGACACCCTCACCTACAGCCTATTTGTGTGCTTTGTAGACTTAGTTTCCTCACATTATCATAGGGGTGTGTGTGTGTGTGTGTGTGTGTATATGTATATGATATGATATCAGAAAGTAAGTAAAACTGGTGGCAGTCATCCAGTTAAAGCAATATCCCCAAGTGTGTATTGACTGTCTCCAAAAAAGGCCTACCAAATATGAAGATATGAAGTCTCTTTATTTTTTATTTTTTACATATAGATACTGAATCTCTTTCTGTTGTCTAGCTAGAGTGCAGTGGTGTGATCATAGTTCACTGCAGCCTTGAACTCCTGGGCTCAAGCCATCCTCCTGCTTTGCCTCTTGAATAGCTAGGACCCCAGTGGTGCGCCATCACGGTGGGCTGAGACTCTTTCTTAATGGGAAAAAGTAGGAGGTACAGGGTTTAACAACTTGTTTTTTTAACTTGGTAGGGGAGGTGCAAGTATACTCTAGAACTCTGTACTCTAAAAACTTACTGATGCAGGTTTTTTAATCTTCTCAATATTTGTAGGGTTTGTTACCTACTCTGTTTCTCCTGTCTCTTAAAAGAGCATCCAGAGTATTTGCTGTTTTCTATTCAGGAGCCTGATTAACTTGATATGATTACTAAACAACACAACCAGTGTATTGACTTTTGGAATATCATATCCTGTGTGTCTAAGACGATCAAACTTTCTTTGAACTATATCGTGGCAGAGACTGGGAAAGTTAGCTTTACCCCAAAGTAAGACTATGAATGTGTATCCTCAAGTTCTTTGGGGGTTTGAAAAGGCTTCAACTGCTAGATGTGGTTTTTGTAGTGTTTTAGTGAATTATGGGATGTGATGGGGACCACCAACCACACTTTCATCGTTTAAGTTTTTGAGATTAAACTAGGATTTGATATTGCTTCTGTATTAAACCTTGTTGGGGCTTGCATTTGGACTTTACTGCCATAATTGCTCTGATCCATAGGTCCAGAACCTGGTGATGGTTCTGCAAGGTGCTCAGTATCTCTCTTCTCAAAATCACAGAGGAAGTGGATGGGCACCATGGGTGCCACCTACTGTGAGACAGACTTGGGCCAGAACTTCATCAGTCATCCGGACTTCATACATTCCCACTTTAAATAAAGCCCATTATGGTATTTTGGCATTGATAATGGCTACTAACAATTATATAACAGCTTTCAAAAGATTTAGGTATTCATCTGCCCTCTGTGGCAGTTACTCTAAGTGATTTTTGGTTGCTTTGGGAAAAAAATTGGAGGAATCACTATTGTATATACTTTCTATGAAATTACAGGGTCCTTCTTCAAGAAAACTGGCCTGCTCTTCAATTGAGTGGTTTTGTGTTTAAGAACTAACTCAAGTCTCTTTCTTTCTCTGTCAAGTTTCTGACCGTAGCATAGGAGGCTTGCCAGGGCTGTGAATTCAGCTTTTTCTGTAGCCACAACCCTTACAATCAAATTTTGAGCCAATTGTCAGCACAGTCTTCTGACTGCAGGAAAGATCATCTTTTTTTGAGGGTTGGCTTACTTTCTTCCTTCCTTCAAGGAACTTTTGGCTAATAAGACCAGCCTACCAACTCCAAAATGATTGTAATTTCTAATACTCTCATGTCTTTCAAAGGCTAGAATATTGCATAATTGTGCCCATTGCCATCCATTTTACTTCATCCCAATCTGCCACAGGCAAGGTTCTTAATAATGTCCATTTTATCTTATGAAAAGAATTTCGCTGCACAAATCAGCAGTGGAGGCCTTGTCTTCAGTTGACTAGTAAGTGATCTCATTTTAGAATTTCACCTTGAGGGTCTGCTTCCTGGGGCTACTTAGGCACCCACTATCTTAGATTTGGTTCTCCCAGAAGCAAACTGCAAGGCGAAGTTTAGCATACTCATGTAGTTGATTTTGGAGGAGATCTCAGGAAGCATAGATAGAGGTATAGGAAAGTGAACGAAGAAACGAAAATAGCCAAGCAAAGATATGTTGACAGTTTGCTGCTTTGGGAAACTGAGGCTCAGTAGACCTCAGGATGCTGTAAGATTATCTCAGAGTTATCCTAACTGAGGAGCAAGGAAGCAGGGGTATTTATCCTTCAACTCCAATCATTCATTTATCCCTGTTCATAGCTTCCAGGTATTTCTGGCCTCCTTTGTGCTCAGCGTGAGCACACGCGTGCATTCAGAGACAGACCTCAGGTAAAGAGTTGTAAGTACTGACAGTAGGAAGTTGCGGGTGTGCATGGAAACCATAGGTGCTGAGAAGGTATGGGCAAGGTAACAACATGTGCCACATGTGCTTTTATTTTAAGACTTAAACTATATCACAGGAAAACGTATTTCATTCTACTTTCTCTGGAATGGTTTCTTTTCAAGGCTGTTACATGGGGGCCACTAATAGCTTTAGGCTTAGATTTTTAGCATTTTCATAAAGCATGAGAGTAACCTCTTGCCTGAGCGCTTCTCTAATTAAGTTCCATTGGTCCTGAATGTCCTGTCTCTGAAACATCTCACGTGAACACATGGGTTGAGTGTGGCCTAGGCTGTCTGATTTAGCCTAGACTAAATGTATGTTCTATCCTTGAAGCCCAAAGAACGTATCCACTACACTCTAGGTACACAATGTGAGAATGTGGCAAGACTGCTTGCAACAAAGCAAAATTTCCACAGAAGAGTAGATGGCAATCAGGTAGTAAAAACAATTGTCTACTCTACCTTGTTTAATAATCTCTTAAAGCTTTTGGAGTCTATTTGCTTTTTTCAGAGCTCACTTAGGTAAAGTTGTTAGCTACTTACGTCTGAGCTGCTTCAAAATTTTTCTTCTATGTTGCATTTGAAATGCCCTGTTCCTACTAATTATGTCACTTATCTTGGTATAGACCATTTTTCAGTAAAAGTGTTTTCTATTATCAGTGAAGGGTAACATACTTAACATGGATTAGGTGAACAGATGAACTAGTCAGAGCAAGAGGCCTGTGGTTTGAGACATCTGGGGAATGCAAAGGAAATTAACATTTATCAAGCACCTGCTATTTTTCAGGCTCTCTGCCAGGAACTTTACGTACACCATCCCTTTAATCTTCAAAACAGCCATAGGAGAAAAATGTAATGATAGCCATTTCAGAAGAGGAGAAAATGAGGGTTCATGGGGGCGGAGTAACTTTGCAAAATTCCTTTAACTAGGAGTGCAAGACAGAGCTCGAAGTCTGATTCTAACGCTGTGGGCTCCCTACACTAGGCATGTCGTGGCGTGGACAAGAGGTTAGCAATTGTCTGACATATTGCATGAAGCATAACTATGGCAGGCATGTGGCTAATAACATTTCTTTTTGCAGGGAGTGGTTGTCTTTAGAGGAAACCCTAATATGACCATGTTCATGGAAATGAATTCAAAAACTTCAAAATTAAGAAGTAACTTTTGGGTTATTTTATTTTTTGGCTACTAGAAGAATGTATGTTTAGCGTTCTCCAGTCCCAGGTTAGCAAGGAAGCTCAATATTTTCTTTTAAGAAAAGAAGTTACAAACTTTTCCTCCTAGACAGCTTCTGATGATTTAATAAATGCCTTCCCCAAACACTCTTAGCAAGTATGAATTATGCACCTTGAAGAATGTAATGCACATTCTCTGATAACAACCCCTGAATCATTATTTGCATCACTGGCCTCCATGCTACTTTGGAAGATAATGTAGGAGGATATAGAACATTATTAACAGTTGTGCTGCATCTTTCACAGTTTCAGCACATTCGATGAAATAATTATTAGCCTGTGTATTGCCTTTGGTGTTATTTATTGTTCATTTTTACTGTTATAATTTTTATTCCCACTTTATCTTTTCACCTAAACTATTTTTGGGTAAGTAAGATCACTGAGAGGGGACATGAGAAGAACTGGGTTCTCACTCTGTTTAATGCAAATAGCAGTAGCATTAAAAATAATAGTGACAAAACAATGAGAATAATAAAAATGCTGTATATTTATTAAGCTCTACTGTGTACAAAAAGTTTTCACTGTAAATTGAACAAATATTTATTGAGCACTCATTATGTAACAGGTATCCAAGCAAGTTTCTCTCTACTGAGGAGATGGCAGGGGAAAAAAGCAAGATAAAAATCAAAATGCTCTGTGTGTGTGTGTGTGTGTGTGTGTGTGTGTGTGTGTGTGTGTGAAAAGGAATGAGAAGACACAACAAAATAAGTAAAATATGGAGTATATCAGACAGCGAAAGAATTATGGAGAAAAATAAAATAGGAGTTTGAGGAGCCATGGAGGGTTACAATTTAAAACTGGGCAGCTAAGCAAGACGCAAAAGTGATGCTGGAGCAGAGATCTGAAAGAAGCAAATACCTGGGGGAGGGGCTGTCTAGGTACAGAGAGCAGTGCAAGGGCCTTGAAGCAGCTGTGTACTTGCTGCACTCTGTGATCAGCAAGGAGACCACTGCAGTAGGAAGAGACAAATGAGGAGAAACAGTTTCAGACCCAGTGAGAGATGTAATAGAGACTAGATTAAATAGAGCTTTAAGGGGCACCATCAGGACTTTGGTTTTTACTTTGAATGAGATGGGAAGCCACTGAATAATGTGATCTGCGGAATGATACCATCTACGTTTTAAAAGTGTTACTTGAACTATGTGAAATGAAGGAAAAGCTGTGGGGACACCAAGTAGGAGCCTATTGTAATAATCTTGGTGAGAGATATTCATGGCTTGGCCAGGAGTGATGGGGAGGAAGTGAAAAGCTTAATTGTCTGCTGAACATTTGATAGAGAGCACCTCATTTAACTAGCTTTATGAATTTTCTGAAATAATTTCACTAGTTTGAGTGTCAGTTTTACCATTTCTAAGATGGGGACATAAAAGGGTTCTGTTTCTGAATATCTGCTGAATATCACTGACAGCTCCAAAGAGAAGCACTATCATCAAGTTGAACCTGCTGACTAAACGGGGATGTGGTGAGTTAGAAGTCTTGGGAAAAGGACCAGTTTTTTGGAAAATAGCAGAGCCAATAGGAAGAGATCTGTAACAGCCTGTGGTCCCTTGTGAAACTGAATTCTCATCCCAAATAAAGAGAAACAGTTTCAAAAACTGATTCCAAAGTGAGGCATAGGAAATGAAAACTAAGAAACCATCCGAGTTGGGCCTGGTGGCACATGCCTGTAATCCCAGCACTTTGGGGCTGAGGTAAAAGAATTGCTTGAGGTTCAGGAGTTTAACACCATCGTGGGCAACATAGTGAGACCTCATCTCTTCAAAAGAAAAAAAAAATTAAAAAATTAGGCCAGGCACGGTGGCTCACCCCTGTAATCCCAGCACTTTGGGAAGCCAAGGTGGAGGTGGGCAGATCACCTGACGTCAAATGTTCGAGACTAGCCTAGCCAACATGGAGAAACCCTGTCTCTACTAAAAATATCAAAACGAGTCAGGTGTGGTGGCGCATGCCTGTAATCCCAGCTACTCAGGAGACTGAGGCAGAATCACTTGAACCCAGGAGGTGGAGGTTTGCAGTGAGCCAAGATCACACTACTGCACTTCAGCCTGGGTGACAGAGCGAAACCCTGTCTCAAAAAAAAAAAAAATTGCCAGGCATGGTGGTGTGCACCTGTAGTTCTAGCTGGGAGCCTGAGGTTGGAGGATCACTTGAGGCCAAGAGTTGAAGGCAGCAACGAGTTATGGCTGTGCCACTGTACTCCAGCCTGGGCAAAAGATTGAAACCTTGTCTCAAAAAAAATAAAGAAAAAAGAATTACCAGAATAACAGAATTGCTAAAGAATATAATCTGATTACTGGATCCTGAAGAAGCATTTTTCACCCCTTTGGGATCTCAGCTATGGGAAAAGAAAACAAAAGGCTCATTACATATATCCCTAGTATGAGACTTCTTGCAGAAGAAATCAAAGTTGGTTGTTGGAAGAAATCAGTATAGTTTATTCCATAGTAACCGGTAGGAGAGTAATGTTGGCCCCAGGTACCCATATTTTTTTCTCTGAAGTTTGTACTACCTCACTGGTGAAGAAAATAAGAATCCCTAAGAGGAACAGAAACAGTTTCTGGGACGTCATGGAGTTCTCAATCTCTACTGACCTTCCACTCTATCGTCATCCTTCATACAGAAATAGGGGCTTTCAATCATGAGCTGGGGGAGTCTAGCTGGTGGGCTATCCTATGGGATAAAAGGTGTATATCAAACCAGACCCTGTCTGTACTCCTAGATATCTATAATTTGAGATGATTAATGATAATGAGTGGTTTAAAAACACAAACATTTTATACATGGATAGCATAATAATTAAATATATCATCAGGACCAACCTCAGGACAAATTATAAAGACACAGGAAGGCCAGTGTCCTGCTCTTCATCTTGCCGACTTGTGAGGTGCCGTCATTTGACCTCCCTGCTGCCCAGAACCCTCACTAAATGCCTCTACATTAGCATAATCATAGCTGTGCTGAACCTCTTAGTCTTTTAGCATACATCTTGTCTAATATCTATTGATCTATTTTCTTCAAGTATTGGTCCTTACCAGATCTTAGCACAAGCAAATCCTGTGCTATTTCCTTCATACACTCCTGCTTTTCTGTTTTTTTTTTTTTTTTGTGGTATATTACCTTTTGTATTATTTACATATTCAGCTCAAAATGCATATAAGAAAGCTACAAGCAGATGTTAAAGAGTTAGTTGAATACATGGGTCAGTAGTTCCCAGCTTAATCTGAACAGGAGAAGTACATCTAAGAGTCACGAGAGAATGGATGGTGAATAGAGCCACAGGAGTGAAGTGAATCACAAAGAAAGTAGCCTTGAAAGAGAAATGTGCCTCAGAGAGATCCTGGGGAAGCCCAGTATTTAAAGTTCAGGTAGAGGAAACTCAGTTGGCAAAGGAGACTGAACAGCATAGCTTTGGATGTAGTAGACAAGTTAGCATAAAGAAATGTCACAGGAGGCAAAGACTGAGAATGTAAGAAGTCACAGTATGCCCATGTAGCTGGTACTGATGAGAGGGCAACTGAAGAGCACCTATAGGATTTAATGACATTGAAGTCTTAGAAGACATTATTTGTGTACTTTTCATGGAACTGGTATGGGAGTAGAAGCTAGCTGAGAGAGGTGTCAGGATTGGGAGGCTGGTAATGAAATGGAGATGTATGGTTTAAAGAATTCTTGAAGTTTGTGAAGAGAGGTTTGCTGACGGAACAATAGCCAAGGGGAAATGTGGAATTAAAAGGTATCAATTTAGGAGCATATTTAAATGCTGACAGAGTTTTTTGAGGGAAGATAAGTTGTTCATGCATGCTTAACTCCACTTAGAGAAAACCAGATGAAACAAGAATAAAGGGATTAAGAAAGGTATACATTCATAGTGGTGTTTATGGGAATACAGTACAATTTTGGAATCAGAGAAATGGTAAGCAATTTATGGAGTACATACATTTAGAAACTAAGTTATTGCAGAGGGAAATACCAATATGGTTGAAATTTTAGTATGCCAAAATGACTTGTGACCCTTGGTAGAGCTTTATATTTAAGAGACCATTAAAAATAAACTTCAGGTTTAAGAAGAAAAGGAGAGAGATTTTGAAGATCTGTGTGTGGAGCACCTGGCGTCGCTGACCCAGGGCCCCACTCATCACAGCCAAGGGAACCACGCTCCTACATAGCAATCTAGCAGACTTTTCAATCTGAAGCAATTAGGCCACCTGACACGACAGGAGGGGTGTGTATCTGTGTGTGGGCGTGTGCGTGTGTGTGTGTATGTGTAGATGGTGTAGTACAGGACTAAAAACAGGGCAATTGAGTGAGAGTTTCCATACTGAAGAGTGGGCATTCCAGCAGGTATTCTCCACCCTGCTTCTAAAAGAGAGAAACCAGGAACACAGTGTCCTGGAGGGCATTCAGAAGTGGAACATTAATTTACTAGGACTGCCATAACAAAGTAACACAAATTGAGTGGCTTAAACAACAGAAATTTTTTGTCTCACAGTTGTGGAAGCTAGAAATTTGAAATCAAGAAATAAAGGTGGCTGGGCTCACACCTGTGATTCCAGCACTTTGGGAGGCCAAGGTGGGAGGACTGCTTGAGCTCAGTAATTTGAGACCAGCCTGAAAATCATGGCAAGACACCTTCTCTACAAAAAAAAAAAAATAATAATAATTAGCCAGGCCTAGTCTCGTGGGTTCCTGTGGTCATAGCTACTCAGGAGGCTGAGGTAGGAGGATCACCTGAGCCTGAAAGGTTGAGCCTGCAGTGATCCATGTTCCCATTCCCACCACTGCACTTCAGCCTGAGGAACAGAGAAACTCTGTCTGAAAACACACACACACACACACACACACACACACACACACACACACACAGAGTCATTAGGGTTGATACCTCCTGAGGGCTGTGAGAGGGAATCTGAAGCATGCCTTCCCCTAGCTTCTGTTGGCCTGCCTGCAGTCTTTGATATTCTTGTCTCGTAGAAGCATCACCCTGATCTGACATATTTTTCACATGGTGTTCTCCCTGTGTTTAAATTTCTCCTTTTTATAAGGACACCAGCCATATCAGACTAGAGACCCAGTAACAGCTGCAGCAACTCTATTTCCAAATAAGTTTGCATCCTGTGGTACTGGGGGTTAGGATTTCCACATATGAATTTTGACAGGAAATAAAATTCAATCCATAGTAGGAGTTTAACTTAAATCAACTCTGATATCTAATGGAGTCCGTAAAGAGAAAGCTCAGATCACCCTTTACAGAAGCCTAGACTGGGAAGCTCCTTCTGCAAACATGGATATTTCCATTAGCTTTTCAGCGCTTTAAGAATGAACTCATAGCCAAAGAGAAAATAAAATACTTTAGAAGCCTTACTCATGAAAGATAGCTCAAAATAAACGAAGAGGTAAAAGGATTATGAATGACACAGAAGTAATGAATAAAACAAATTTTCCAAATATCCTAATAACTTTTGAGAGAAAAGAGGTGTTTTTATAAGACTTAACAAGAAAGTGACAGCATTAAAGAGATATCAGGGTGAGGAAATATCTCTTGTTAAAAATATAATAGCAAAAATAAATAGTAAAATATTGGGACTATAAAAAATCGGACCCCCCCCCCACACCGCCCAAATTAGAATGTTAGGGTTTAGACACAGAAGACGAGGGTGTAATACCTAGGGTAAGATTTCTGAGATGGGGGAAGAAATGGAAATTTGGAGACAGGTAAGGGGATTTTTCTAACTGAGGGATGGAGGAGAGGAGGAAATGATGGCGTGCACACCTTGCATATAGATAGATTTGTTGGTGAGATACTGAGATAATTCCTATCAAATGGTGTTTATGTGTTTTTTATGTGAGGCAGGATGAAATTTGAGCAGATTCTTTAGAGCTAGACTGCTTGAATTTGAATCCTGGTTCTGCCTTTTACTAGCTGCTGCTTCCTTCCTCCTTCCTCCTCCTCCTTCCTCTTCCTCCTTCCTCTTCCTCCCTCCTCTTCCTCCCTCCTCTTCCTCCTTCTTCCTTCCTCCTCCTTCCTCTTCTTCCTTCTCCTCCCTTCTCCTCCTCCTCCCCCCTTCCCCTCCTTCTTCTTCTCCTCCTCCCCCTCCGACCGTCTTCCTTCTCCTCCTCCTTCTTCTTCCTTCTTTCTTCCTCCTCCTCCTCCTTTCTTCTTTTCATTCTTGTCACCCAGGCTGAAGTGCAATGGTGTGATCTCAGCTCACTGCAACCTCTGCCTCCCAAGTTCAAGTAATTCTCTTGTCTCAGCCTCCTGGATAGCTGGAATTACAGGCACCCACCACCACGGCCCCCTAATTTTTTTGTATCTTTAGTAGAGACAGGGTTTCACCACATTAGCCAGTCTGATCTTGAACTCCTGACCCGAGGTGATCCATCTGCCTCAGCCTCCCAAAGTGCTGGGATGACAGGAGTGAGCCACTGCGCCTGGCCAGACGCTGCTACTTCTTTTGTGCCTCAGTTTAACTGTAAGATATAATTCATAATAGTACTTGGCTCATATAGTAAATGGGTCATTGCAGGCAAAAACAGAAAAGTCCCTGATATGGAAACTCTATAAAATGTAAACTATTGTTATTATTGTCATGTAAAAATAATGCCAAGACTGAGGGAATTGATGGAGTATGATACAATGGGAAAAGATGTTTGTGATAGTTATCGTGAAGTGAGAGACATCAAATTGACAGGAGAAATACAGCAGGAATAAAGGTCAGTGACCAAGAATTTCTAGAGGATATTTCTCTCCCAATGCCTACCTTTCTAAGTGCAGGTGTGTAAGAAGCATGGTAGCTTGATTAATCTGAATTGCTGCTATGGTTTTTGCTGCTGCTGACTGGTTTTCAGATGGTCCTAGAGAAGGTCAAAGTGGCAAGGAAGTTAAGTGTATTGACAAGTGGTGAATATAAAGGATAAGATTATAAATGAATGAGGAGGTAGGTGAACACACATGAGATGCTTTTGCATAGGGAGAAGGTTGAGGTGCCAAAGAACTGGAGAATTAATTGAGCCTGAACAATAGATAGAGAAATTAGGTGAAAAGCGAAGTTGGAAAAATTTAAGCGTGTGGTCAGAAAAGGGACGTTGGCTTTAGTGACGTTGGAGGTAGAGCTATTTGAGATGCTGCCAAGGATTATGCCACCAAAGAAAAGTTTCAGAGAGGTACCTGGAGATGACAAATTATCTCAGTTAAAACTCTCCGAGTAACTAAAGCAAAACAAGGAAGAAAATGTATTGGAGATATCGTATATATATTTATGAATAGTTCATGGAACCAACCCAAGGGCAGCCCAGCACTAAGCCATCATGCTGTAAAAGTAAATATAGAGCTATCCTAACTCAAGTGATATTCTGTATTTTTCTCGCTTCTGCTTCTGTGTCTCTACATCTGCTTCATATTTCTTAGCACCCTGGATTTCACTACTTGGCATGCACATAAACAAAGAAGGTCGCTTCACAGCTCTGGAGTTTAAATATTTCTCAGTTCAATTGACCAGCTCAATTCCAAATCTTGGGAGACAGAATATGACTGGGGTCTAATCAACTGTCCAAAGATTGTTACATACTGTTAACCTGATTTTTAGATGTGACATTCCTGCACACCAAAGTCAGTTCTCAGAGAAAGGGGATGAAGAGATGTGTAGGAAATACCTCTAGAGATGTCTACTGGAGGACTTCATAGAACTGAGATGCCAGGAGGTGGGAGGGGGTGTTTAATTTAACCCAGAATCATAGCAGGTTTTAAGGAGAGAGAGACTATGAGCCAGATACTCCATTTGTCATGAACAGAGTGGCACTGTCAAGGATGGTACTATAGAGGCTAATATAATATGGCCCCATGCAGTCACTCATTCACTAATTTTTTTTTTTTTTTTTTTTTAGAGATGGGGGTGTTGCTATGTTTCCCAGGCTTAAGCGCAGTGTCTAGTCACTGATGTAATCACAGCACACTGCAGCCTTTATACTCAATGAATCCCATCACCCCAGGCTCTAAGTAGCTGGGATTACAGGCACGTGCCACTGTTGCCCTGTGTGCATTATTATTGCTTAATCAGTACATATTTATTCAGTCTCTAACAAGGCATAAATAGTGTGAAAAGCATTGAAGATAGAAAACTAATACTGCAAACTGGTGAAGACGGAGAGCTATGGGAGCACATTTTAATTTTTTGAGATGCTTTCCCTTTTAACAAATAGAAAAAAATAATTTCTACCTCTGATTTTTAAGAATTAAATGCTACAATAGAGGTGCTTACCATGAAGCGATATAGAAAGAGCTCCTAAAATAGCAAGATGCTAATACATCAAAGAGTCAAACTGCTGAAGGGTGACAGTCAGACTAGTAAAGGAACATTGAGAAGTTACTCCAGTGCTGTGCACAGCGGATCTCTGGGGTGTGGAGGTGAGGGAGATTTGAGGCAGGAGGTATCTGGGAAAACTTCCAGCAGATGCTATGCCTGAGTAAAGTTTTGAAGGATGTGCTGGATTTAGTCTCATAACCAGAAAAGTAAGTAGATTAGAAAGTTTGGAAGTATGAAACCATATGCCTCTCTCAGAGAAGTCTAGACACAGAACTCTAAGTGGTAGAGTATGAAGGTGGAACAGACATACTCGTTTATGGTGAAGGGGCAGGAGAGGAGGCTGGGTATTACGCACTGTTGGTAGCTTTGTGGCTTAAACTGGTGTTTAATGTTATGAAAAGTTAGGACAATGTGGGGGCCTTTGGCTTAGAGACACCTGTATCCCAGTTATTAGACGTGAGACCAAAAGGATAAGGAGGACCTGGGGAAGGTGGGCATAAAACGACTTGGCCTTGTTGCCATATCTGTCACATGTGATTGGGATGGGCTGGATAGCAAAATGCTTGCTGCTGAACCTTGAGAGTTGAGCTTTTGAAAGCTCAAACTTTTAGACATGGGACAAAGATTTTCCTAGGGTTGGTGCTGAAATACACTCACGGTGTGAGTCAATTGGCTGTAAAATCCTAGTGGTGTTGGGAGATGAGACACTTAGACTTGCAATATGCAGAAACAAAATATAACATGTACCTTCCACCTGCAACCTTTCCTTTCAAAACAGCAGGTGTGTCCAGAGCTACCAGGTGGAAGCACCTTGCAGACAAGGTTTCCTCGGCATTAGGGAGCAGAGCTGAATGCGTCTGCAGTATCAGGTGTCTTCATAAAGAATTAGCCTCAAACTATAAAAGCAGGGATCCTGGAGCAGAGTTTATACTACTCACATGAATTTTTGTTGGGTGAATATTGTATTTTATTTAAAAATTTTCAGGAATATTTCAAGGGTAAATAAGTGAAAAACTCTTCAGAGGCATCTTCTTTGCTGTATAAGAAGGATTCTTAATGACTAAAATTTAAAAACAATAGACGTTATTATGAAGCAGAAAGACAGGTGAACCTAATTTTAAGTAATATGATTGAGGAAAGATGCATAGAAATATACTTTAGCACAGGGTGCACTATGTAAGAACTAATTACTTACATGAAACCTTAGTGGATTCCTTCACTGATACTTTTCTTAAGCCATTCCACATATAAGTGAGATCATGCAGTATATTACATTAAACCCCATAAATATATTAATATATAAATATTTGTCCATTAAAAATAAAATTTTAAAAGTAAAAAAAGAGATGTAAACCATTCCTTATTTGTCTTTTTAGCTTGAGGCAACATTTTGCAACCACAAAGACTAGATATGGTAAAGTAATTGTGTATTAAAAGCTTTGACATGTAGAGATTGATGGTTTACTGTCTCTTCTTTTCTGTGGTCCTACTTTCCCCCCATACCTCTGAAATTTGGTTGTGACTCAGAATCAGGCCTTTCTTTTGTGTTCTTTACTGATTGCACTCAGTTAGGTCACATATTACATAAAGCTTCAAAGAGAAGAAAGCTCCATTTTCTGATTGTCTGGGGCACTTAGAACAAAATCTTTAAAGTACCGATTACCAGTCCCTTGATTCTCTCTGAGGCCCTAAAAAGACCTAACTACAGGGAAATGTTTGGAGTTTTGTTTGTTTGTTTGAACGTTTTGAAAGTTTACTCAAATTTGAAAGTGATGATTAGTAGTTTTCAAACTATTTTTCTTTTAAGTCCTAAATTCTGATTTACAAAGAGCAGTTGAATTTTGCCCCAAATGGATTGTGACTTGGAGAAAATGTTTTCTCTTTCATTTATATGCCAAAGCTATTTTAAAGGAAGGGGCTTAAAGGTTTTCTTTCTCTTTTTTTTTGGATTCATTTTTGATTCATGCTGTATGGTCACATCTTCCTCCTCTCCTCCTTTTCTCCTGTTTATGGCCTCTGGCTCCCCCCAAATCATATCTGGAAAAAGATTATTATATCAAGTGATCTCCTCTTATGAGGTTTTCTCGTCAGCGGCTTCAGTGGAAGTTGGGCATGCAGAGCTGTGATTTACCACCGCTGAACACCAAGCGATTTGATGTATTCACACATTCTGAACAGCAAGATGAATGAAAAAAATGCCTGGGAATGAGAATGGTCAGTTCCCTCACTAACCACTGTTGGAGTGGGAAATTGGCTGCTGAGATAAATGAATGGAGCTTGTTTAGTGAGATGAACAGTTTTTAGAATTCAGGTAGGATGTCATTGCACTTACTGCTGGGTTTGAACACTGTATAAAAATACCTTATCTTGTACAGAAAGGATTGATTCATCATTCTTAATATGAGCTCTGTGTATAGAATTGAATAAAGAAAAAAGTGAGGAGGGAATGTGGTAAATTGGCTTCACACTGTAGAAATTACGAGACAGCAAAGCAGGATAAAATAAAAACCACAAAATGATTAATTTGGATAGAAAAAATCCTCATTCTCAAATATTTGATTTATTATTTTTTTTTCTGAAAGTTCACTCATTGCATTGAAATGAGAGACAATCCTTTTTTAATCAAAAACTTTTGGTCAGTGGTCAGTCACCTATGGTTTTGTCTTAAACCTGAGGTGACTTCGTAGAACATATTGCAATGTCAGTGACATTTAGCTCTCTGAGGAAAATTCTACACCTGGCCCTAGGTAATGAGCACCTTCCTTTCCTGTTGAGGTTCTCAACCACTCTGCAAACAGTCCTTTTTTAAATAGTGTGTTTTGAACCAAACTTTGAATCCTTTTGTTTTTGTAGTGGTTCCAGGAGTGCCCCCTTTGTGTTCTAAAATAATTGTCTCAGTTTTCTTACAAGACACTCAACACATAGTGTATGTGTCAACTGCATCAGTCACTAGGGGTGCTTTGGGATGTGTATTTCTGAGTAGTACTCTAGATCTATAACTATTACTGAGAAGTGGAGCCTAGGAACCTGCATTATTACAAGCACCTTACTGTGATTTTGTTTGATTTGTTTTGCTTTGTTTTGTGGCAAGGTCTCGTTCTGTCATGCAGGCTGGATCATGGCTTACTGTAGACTTGAGCTTCTGAGCTCAAGCGATCTTCCTGCCTCAGCCTCTGCAGTAGCTGGACCTAAAGGTGCATGCACTATATCCAGCTAATTTTTAAGATTGCTGTTTTGCCCAGGCTGGTCTCAAAGTCCTGGCCTCACGCAGTTCTCCAGACTTAGCCTCCCAAAGTGCTGAGATTACAGGTATGAGTTGCCACTGCCAGTCCCAGGGGATTTTTGTGTACACTAAAGTCTGAAACCATTTATAAAAAGATGAAGGAGAAAACACATACTTCTGAGCACCTATATTCTTAACACTTTTCCATGTGCTTTTTGAATATTGCTTATTTAATCCTCATATCATGTTATAAATCAGTGATTATTATTATTTCACACTGACAATGTGTTTCAGCACTCTCAAGATCGCGGAACCAGGAAAAGCATTAGATGCAAAATCAGCTTTACATAATCTAGCTTCAAAGTCTTTGTTCTTTGTCTTATGGCACACTCATCTCTTCAACCTTGAGGGTGAGCTGTGCTCCTGGAACTTTTAAGCTGCACTGCCATCCAGCTCTCTTTGATGAAGATAAATAGACACTGATCTTGGCATTATCTACTCAGAAATCACAGCATCTTCTTTAGGGGCATTGCCTGGTGTCTCTTCTAGCTCATTCTTAAAGAGTTCAAACTAAAAACACAGTCTGGATGATCCTACAATAGTGATTCATATGTATGTTGCTCTGCCAATTCATCCGTGTGATTGCCTAGTACCATTACAACAAATAGTAAAACACTACATTGACCTATTGACTCCCAGTATGTTTCAGTTCATAAGATTTGATTCTCAAGCTTCAGGTCTCAGATGGTTAAGCCCTATGATGACCAGTGTTACACTCTCAGTTCAATCTGGTTTACAGACTCAGGCAATGTGTCTTGACAAGATGGTTTTTATTCCTATAGTGCACTCACACATAGTTAGATTTGACTGAATTCTGGCTTTTAAACATTGGATATCTTGATCAGGACACAATCCTTCTTTATGAAAATATTTGGGAAATTAGACTTGAATTATATTCTTTTGGCTTGTAGTGTTGTGTTGAGAACCAGTTTCACTCTGAACATTAGGCTGCTGAATTATAAAGTCCATTAAGTATGCCAACTAAGTTGTATTACCGGTTATGTGCCTCATACCTATTCTTTGAATCTTTTTCCTGCTTCTGTCTTTCCCTTATTGAAGTCATTGAATCCTAGGAGTTACCAAAAACTATTGGGTCCTATGCTCACTACCTAGGGGATGGATTCAATCATACCCCAAACGTCAGCGTCATACAGTATACTCATGGAACAAACCTGCACATGTAACTGCTGAATCTAAAACAAAAGTTGACATTATATTTATATATTTAAAATCTCACTTCTTTAACCACCAGGGTATTACTCTTCAAAATGTGGTGTCTGGACTAGCAGCAGCAGCAGCAACTGGGAGTTTGTTAGCAATGCAATCTCAGTTTTACTCCTAGCATCTTGAAACGGAATCTCAAAATTCACAAGATCCTGATGTAATTCAAATGCACTTAAAGCTCTGAGAAGTACTGCAATATACTATATAAATTTCTAGTTGTATAGGAAGATCAACTTTCTATTTTCACTTTCATATCTAACATATATTGTCTTGCTTTGCTAGTGCCTATTTCTTTCCATTCATATTTATAAAATGTAGGGAAAATAGGCCTATTATGTACTCTTTGGGCAATCTGAAGTTTATCGTTTTATTGTTTCAGTAAATTTAAATGTCTGAGAGATCATTATTCAATGTACCTGAAATCACACTTAATCTGTGAATACATAACATCCTAGGTTACAAATATATGGGGTGTGCTTTGGGAGTGAAAATTTCAGGAAATCAATGACTAATTTGTTTCCAACTAAAACATTTTGTATAAAAACAAGATAAGGATACAAGAACCTTTGTATTTGCCTGAAGTTATTTTTTAACTAAAATAAAAAGTTATTTTCATTTGGTATTCTATTTGGATCTGAAAGGCATTTTAATAAAGAGAAATTAAATAGAGGCTGAAGGCATGGAATTGCTGAGTACAAGGGGTACAGGAAGCACTGGTATGCTCCAGAAAACTGCTAATATTCTCAAGCAAAGCAATGCTTGCTTGGCAGCTTGTTGCCATGAGTGTGGCATTAAAAGGGAAGAGAGTTCTTTATAGTTTGAAGTGCTTTCTAGATAGTCAACCTTGACTTTATCCCTTTGGAGTTTAGGTTGTATCATCAAGGGCCTTTATTTGCTTTTACTTGTGTTTGCATATGCCCTAAAGTAGGTGAGTCTATAATGGTGAAGGTTCACTCAAAGCCTAAATGTGGGTAATTTGTGCTGTATTTTTAGGGTATGACCAATCTTAAGGCATAGAAAAGTTGAGAAGGGATTGAATTTTGCCATATACTTTTGTGTCACCTTAGGTTATTAAGTAAATTCTCTGAACCTCATTTTCTATGTAGAAAGAAGTGGAATAACGACTATCTCACAACGTTGTCATGAGGATTGAATGAGAATATACCTGAAGAGCTTAGCACACTGTCTGTCATATAGTTAGTACAAGAAAGACATCTCTAATCCAAAAATCCAGAATACAAATGCTGTAAAACTTGAAACTCTTTGAGAGCTGACATGATGCCACAAGTGGAAAATTCCAAACTCGACCTCATGTCACAGTCAGAACACAGTCCACACTTCTTGCTTTCACAAAAATTGTTAAAAACATTGTATAAAATTATCTTCAAGCTACATGTAAGGTATGTATGAAAGACAAATGAATTTTGTATTTAGACCTGGGTGTTATCGCCAAAAATATATGCAAATATTCCAAATTAGAAAAAAATAAAAATCTGAAACACTGGTACCAAGTATTTGGAATATGGTGCACTCAGTCTGTACTCAGACATCATATTACTTAGCCACAAGAAGTTTGTCTCCTATTTTACTAGCCACGACTGGAAAAATTGTAATATATTTTACTACACACATATATACATATAAATATGCATAGCATACAGTACATATACATATATGTTTGTGTGTGTCTATATATGCACACACTGAAAACCTACTACTTGTGTGGTTTATTGCACTAAAGACCTCTCACTGTGGTACAGTTCTTGGTAAGAGAACTGCCTGCATTCTCTGCAGACTCTTTTCTGGAGAGGAGGCAGAATGAGTGCAAACAAAAGCATGGATTTTCAGGTGAATGGAGCAGCTCCTTAATTTGGAAATGGATAAAACTGTAGCAGTGTAATTTTTGGCAAGTGAAAAGAAAGTACTCTTTCACTGTTTTATCAAGGAGATAGAGGTGTTCTTTGAAAATGCTGCTAGATGGCACAACAGGCTGAATTAAAAACATGTTAGAAAATTCACCCCCCTCTGATGGTAGCAGCATCAGTATCAGAAAATCACGGTGAGAAAAGTAGGTGGAGAGGACAAAGTAATTTCTAGAAATGGGGGTCTAAGTGGTTATGGACTTAGTATTTGTTGAGTCATAAGCCCACACAAGCAGGGCTGTAGTTTACATCATGGTGGCTAGCAACTTGGAGGGCAGTTTCTTTGTGCACAAATGACAGGATTAAGGATTTCTCTGGGAAAAGAGATCCTGCACTGAATGATTACACATCTCCCTAAACATATGATTCAGGACTTTGTGAATTCACGGTTTAATAAGACAAGTGTTTTCATATACAATTTTTGCTCACTCCTACTATATCTTCCTCCTGAAGGCCGTACGACAAAACTGAGCTAAGCTAGGGAAGGCTTTGGCTTGTATTTTGTGTTGATTGTTGTACCCACCAACCACATCTCTGCCTTCCCTGACCTCAGACCTCGTGACTTAGCCACACACTTCCACTTTTGAATTATTGAATTTGTCCTACTCTCTGCTTCCAGGAAAAAAAAAAGGAAGAATCTGACAACTGCCAAATACCTCACTGATAGATCAGAGATACTTTAATGTAAACTAGTTTATGAGTATTAACTTACACATCTTTTGTAAAGTTTAAGCTTTTCATCTTTGGTTGTGGGCTAAAATGTCTTCAAAAGCAAGGTTTAATAAGCCTAGAATTTTTTTTTCCAGAATTTAGATAGGATAACCTAAGTGATATGGAACATTATAGTTGGAATAATATGCCCAGTGAACTTCTTAATCCACCCAGGTGACTCCTTCCTCTCCGGATGCCAGGATGGGTTTACCTGGCCTTGGGACTCTGGACAGGATGACACTGTACCCTGCAGGGGTACTGCAAGGCTGGCTGCTTCTCCTTGCTTTTCTTCTCCACATTTTGCCTCTTGTCTTGGCTGTTTCTCTCCTTCATTCTTTCTGTTAGCATTTCTTTTATTTGGCACTGTTTGAAATCAAATTTATATTTGATTTTTATTTTAAATTTATATTTGATTTATATTTTAACTAACTTTAATGTAATGCTACCTTTCTAGTGAAATATCACCAACTATTAATATATTGAAAAGCTGGATTTATTGCTATTACTATATGTGAGAAACTTTATACTTTGCATGTCTTTCTTCATTTAACTTAAAGTTTCATCTATCCCATTTTAGTTGAGGAAACTGAAGTACACATAGGTTAACAAACTTACTAGGCAAATAGGATCGAAGAAGAAAAAGACAAGTTTAGGTTAATTCTAGCCTTGATTAACAATTTGATGGGAGGAATAGGAAATTCAACAAGATCTTCAATGTAGCATAATCAGTTCTTTACTAGAGAATCACAAGCAAAAAAAGTGGTGTCTACCCGAGACGCGGGAGAGGCTGAGCAAATGCTTTTCTGAGTGTGTATTGTCGAAGCCGGAATCTAGGATCAATAGTAGTTAGCCAGCAAGGGCAAAGAGTAGGCCAGAATGGAAGTCACAGAGAGGATTCCTTTGCAGGAAGTGAAAGAAGTTCAATATGACTGGTGTATAAACTTCGAGGGTCAAACAAGTATGAAGGGTCCTATGGGCCATTGATAAGCTGCATTATATACCAAGGATAATAAAGAAGCATTGCAAGGCTTTACCCATAGAAAATGCTGTCATCAAATTTCTCTTTTTGAAGGATCAGTGTGAAGGTAGAAGAAGAATATGAGAGATAAGACTAGTTAGGAGGTTGTTTCAGGAATCCAGGTGACAGAGGATGGTGGCTGAACTTTATTAATATTACTCGTAGAGAGAAATGGAGAGATTAAAGATACTATTTTTTTGTTTTTGTTTTTAGGTAGAACTATAGGACTAGAGTCCTAATGTAAGGGACAGTGTGATATGGTTAAGTGTGTGCTCTGGGAACTGATTATTCAGGATTAAAGTCTACTTCCACCATTTGTCTTCCTTGAGGCTTTGATAGTGTTATTAAACTATTATATGCATACATTTTCTTACCTGTAGAACACTGTGTAACAAACTAACCTAAACTAACCCATATAAAGCACTTAGAAGAGTGCCTAACAACAGCAAGCCCTTAAAACATATTAGCTATAATTCTTTGTACTAGTATCTAGCTCTCTGACATAGAAAGCTCATTCATCCAGCAAGCTTGTATTAGTGCCTACTATGTCCCATTGGTTCATTCACTCTTTGGGTTTTAATTTTCTCTTCTGCAAAATGATTGCCTTGGAGAAGTTCTCTGGGTGGCTTCCAGCTGAAATTTGGTTGGACTAATATTCATTAGCTTTGGGACTACCATGCTGATTAAGTTGCAGTTAAGGGAAAAGTGACTCATTTCACTAACCAGGCCTCTGTGTGTCATTTGTCAATCCTTTTCTGCAGTGGGAAGCAGGAAGCAGAAACGAAATTGATTGCACAGCTCTCAGCGACTCCCTATTAAACTGCAGAGCAGGAGGATTTACTCCAGAGCATTTAATGACTTAGCAAGAATGTGCCACGAGGATATCAGAGTTTACCTGGACTAATGTTAAGTTTATTTTCCAATATGTTATTAAGGTACTTTAAACAAAGTCATGCAAGATAAGGATGGAAAGTGAGAAACATAACCAGTCACTGCATTGGGGTTCGGGTCCTCACAGGAGAAATCAAAGGCAGGTCTCCTACTGCTGGGGATCATTAGTGCAGGCAAACAGGTAGGGGTGAAAAATTTTAAGAGTTAAAGGTGTTTAAATGGATTTCCTGCTAAGTGAATAATGCCAGCCACAGCTTCCTCTTGCTCTCTAGAGGTTGAGAAAAAGATGATTAAAAGTGAAACATTTACGACAAGAACGTAATATTAGCTCTCATTTGTTGAACACCTACTCTGTCCCATATTTTAGTGCTTCACATTTCTGTTTATTTACAGCCTTTCAACTCTGCAAGGTAAAAGTATAATACCTAATTTTCAGGTGATTAAACCATCGTTCACGGAATTTATGTAATTTACCAACCCCACATGGCTAGTTTGTGGTGGAACGTAGGATTAATGCTCAAGGTGATTCTTCTTCAATGAACTCAGTGTTTCCACTACTATGTACTTTGTCAAGTCATCAGTTATTTTAATTAAATATGTCATTTTTACTGAAAATGAGAATGAGGCATGATTATTTTAGAAAAAAAATGAAAAAAATATTTAAACATATCACTGATATTTCAACACTTTGACTTAACTACTAATATTTTCAGGTACTTTTTCTGTTAACCAAAAAGTATCTGAGACAGGTCTTAATCAGTGTAGAGCTTTATTTTGCTAAGGTTGAGGGCCGTAGCCAATGACACAGCCTCAGGAGGTCCTGAGACTATGTGCCCAAGGTAGATGGGTTGCAGTTTGGTTTCACACATTTTAGGGAGACAGAAGTTACAGGCAAATACATAAAATCAATACATGTGCAATATATATTATGTAGCCTGGAAGGGTTGGACATCTCAAAATGGGGCTTCTAGGTCATAGGTGGATTCAAAGATTTCCTTACTGAAATTGATTGAAAGAGTTAAGCTCTGCTTGAAGATTTGAAGTCAGCCTGAGTTAAGGTAAGGGTGGCAAAGGATTGTGGAAGCCAAGGTTCTTGTCATGTAGATGAAGCCTTCCAGGTAGCAGGCCTCAGAAAGAATAGATTTCAATGTCTCTTATAGCAGCAGTCCCCAACATTTTTGTCACCAGGGACCAGTTTTGTGGAAGACCATTTTTCCATGGACAATACGGGGATGGTTTCCAGATGAAACTGTTCCACCTCAGATCATTAGGAATTAGATTCTCATAAGGAGTGTGTAACCTAGATCCCTTGCATGTGCAGTTAACAGTAGGATTTGTGCTCCTGTGAGAATCTAATGCCACCACTGATAGGAGGTGGAACTCAGATGGTAATGCTCGTTCGCCTGCTGTTCACCTCCTGCTGTGTGGCCCAGTTCCTAACCTAGCCACAGATCAGTCCCTGGGGGTTGGGGACCCCCATTTTATAGGATCTTAAAATGTGTCATACTCTCTGGAAAAGATCAAGTAAGGGAAGGAAACTTTCTACAAAATGTAAATGTCCCCCACAAGACATAGCTTTTCAGGGCAATTTCAAAATATGTCAAAATAATATGTTTTGGAAGGTAAAATACTTTGATGTCCCCCAGGGCCTGGTATCTATAATAATGTTGTACCAGTCATCTTGGAACTTGGTATCTTATTGCTACAAAGAGTCCACTTTGTCAGTCTTAAGATCTCTGTTTTCATGTTAATGCTGGTCAGCTATGCCTGAACTCCAAAGGGAGGAGGGTAGATCAAGGCATGTCTGTCCCCTCCCTTCCTGTTATGGCCTGAACTAGTCTTTCAGGGTTGTTGGGGGATCCCCTTGGCTGAGAGGGGAGTCCATTCTGCTGGTTGGGGTGCTTAGAATTGTATTTTTAGTTTATACTTTCTAGGTCATATTCTCTCTTTCCAACATACACTTCCCACATAGGTACTTTTTAGAGAGAATTATATATGGGAGAGAAAATAAGTAATGAGGTGAGAATGAAGTAAAAAATAAATACAAATGCGGGCTGTTTCACTTTTTTATAATTACAATTACCAAAATATACAAACTAGTTCAAAGGGCTCTCAGTATATACACACTGGAGCAATTAATCTATTAAGAAAGAAGAAAGGCGATTATAGGTAAAGTTTAGAGTTTGAATTTCAGTTTCTGTGTATGTGAGGGAAGCAAGGGAGAGAAGAGATGAGACAGAAAGGAGGTGAGATAGTAATGGATTCCTGGGGGGAATTAGAGCAACTCAGCTAGAAGTGAGCTGTTATCTCTACTCAAGATAATTTTTTTTCCAACTAATTTCTATTTATATTTTTTACTAAGCTGTAAATTATATCCTATTTATTAAACATTAAATATTAATATTTAATAACCATGTTAAATTTAAATATTAAATATAAATCTTATTACATATTTAGATTTAATATGATTAACTATTAAATCATATTTACAAGTTCTTTTCAATGGACTTCATAACATAATTACCCATGTTCACATAAATTTCATAAATCCAATTTTTAATAGATGCATCATAGTCCATGTAGGGCTATAACAAATAATTCTGGAACCAGTCTGGGTCTAGAAAAATGAAATAATCATATGAATAAACTATATTTTTTTAAAGTCAAGTTTCTGATGGTAGTGTGAACCAAAAAGTATCTGAAACAGGTTTCAATCAATTTAGAAAGAGTAGTTAGCCAAGATTAAGGTCATGCTCATGGCACAGCCTCAGGAGATCCTGACATGTGCCCAAGGTGGTCAGGCTACAACTTTATTTTACACATTTTAGGGAGTCGTAAGACATCAGTCAATATGTGTAAGATGTACACTGGTTTTGTTCAGAAAGACAGGACAACTGGAAGCAGGGGCTTCCAGGTCATAGATAGATTCAAAGATTTTCTGATTGGCAATTGGTTGTTACTATCTGAAGACCTGGAATCAATAGAAGGGAATGTGTAGGTTATAATAAAGGGTTCTGGAGACAAAGGTTTTATCATGCAGATGAAGCTGTCAGGTAGCACGCTGCAGAGAGAATAGATTTTAAGTGTTATTTATCAGACTTAAAGAGTCTGTTCTATTAGTCTTTAGATCTGTGTTGATGTTAATGGTAATGAGCTGTGTTCAGCTGCCAGTTCCCATCATGGGCTGGACTAGTTTTCCAGGTTAACTTTGGAATACTCTTGGCAAAGAGGAGGTCCATTCAGATGGTTGGGAGATGTAGAATTTTATTTTTGGTTTACAGTAGATATTTATCTTCAGTTTTTCCTCATTGTAAATAATATGAACATTTTCATGTATTAAAAAATGCCATTGGTGTGATGGTTGTTAGACAAGAAACTCAGACATTGAATCTGAGCTCTGAAACTCACTAGTTGGAGTATCCTGGATAACACCCCTAACTTCTCTCTGAAAAATTCTTTAAAAATGAGAATGGCAATATTTGTTACTTTGCTTTTAACACTTCCCTTGTAAACATGTGATAGACAGAGGACCTAACCAAATGGATGACTAGTAAATAGCAGTTTTTATTGTAGTACTTTGTGTTTGTTTTTAGTATTTTAAACTGATTTTAAGAATAGATTTTATAAAATAAAATTACTGGGCATAATTTCATTTAACACTCTTGATATATATGAGCAGATCCTTTTCCAAAAATCTTTGTCAGTTTACTTCTATTAATAATATATGAGCATTGTCTCATTATAACCCTTCTAGATTGAATTTAATAATTATAAAGTATTAGTAAAAATAGTATCTCATTTTAACTAGCATCTTTTAATGCTGATGTTAAACATCATTTCAAACATTCATTAACTGTTTCAGCTTTCATTTTATAAAGTTTGTTTTTATCAAGAGCCTAGTAATTTTAAAATGGTAATTATCATATTTGTTGCAGACATTTTTGTCTGCTTTACATATTATTTTTGTTTGTTCTATATATGTATGCAATTATTTATGTAAAGCTATTTTTAAATGCTGTATTTCTATTTGACTTTGCCCATTATGATTAAAGTCAGAAATCCTCTCTTACAAAGAGAATAAGTATGTCTATTTTCTGCCATAATTTCCTCTAGCTATATCCTGAATTACTTTTTTATTATTTATTTATTATTTATTTTTGAGACAGAATCTTGCTCTGTCACCAGGGTGGAAGGCAGTGGTGGAATCTCAGCTTGCTGCAATTTTGTGCCTTCTGGGCTCAAGCAATTCTTGTGCTTCAGCCTCCCAAGTAGCTAGGACTACAGATGCACACCCCCAGGCTTGGCTAATTGTTTGCATTTTTAGTAGAGACGTGGTTTTGCATTATTGCCTAGGCTAGTCTCAAACTCCTAAGCTCAGGTGATCTTCCTGCCTCGGCCTCCCAAATTGCTGGGATTACAGGAGTGAGCCACCATGCCCAGCCTGAATTACCCTTTTTTTAATGAGGGATTAGAAAAGATCAGAATGATTTGCATGGGGGGATACTTTTCTTAACAGAATTATGCTTCAAAGCTCTTTTTTTTTTTTTTTTGCTTCAAGCAATGGAGAATATGATAATCCAAAATACAGTAGGGTACCTGGCAGGAGTCTGAGTCAGGAGTGACTGGTAAGGTATGATAATAATGAGAATGAAGTGCTGATAATGGGGGAAATTGCAGCTATGTGAAGAACCCAGGAGAAGACAGAATGAGCAAGCTTACTAGTTTCATAACTAGGACAGAATACTGTCTCCCCACTTTCAGCCACTTTCAGTGATGTCCCTGGAATGTGACCAGGGTATGACTGTCACCCCTTGGGGAACTGGTAAATCTGAGATTGTACTTAAAGAAAATGTAGTCCTGGGAAACATCACGAGAAGCACATAAGGATTAATGGAGAAGAGAGAAAGAGGATATTTTACAAATGAATGCAGGCTGATAAAAAAGACAACTTGTTTTCTTCATTAGACACTGAGACATGTCTTTGTCTCTTTGATATATTAATGCAATGATAATGCAAAGAGACCAAAAATAGGCAGAAGTTAGGATTAATGGCAATAGAATGTTAACAGGGCTTTAAGCAAAAATCTTCATTTATTAAAATAAGGGATTTATAAGGACCACCATGGTCAGCATTGTTTTGGGGATTCTTTTTATCAGCAACAAACATAATCAGTTCATATTAGGCAGTTGGGCTTCAAGATCAGGTAAACAAATCTGGATTAGAAATGTAACTTGGTTGTTGGTGAAAATATAAAATAATGTAGCCACTTTGGAAAGCTATATGATGATTCCTCAATAATTAAACAGAATTACCATATAATTCAGCATTTTACTTCTACATATACGCTGAAAAAAAGTGAAAAGAGGTCATCGACCAGATATTTGATTACCAATGTGCATAGCAGCATTATTCACAATAGACCAAAGGTAGAAGCAACCAATTGTTCATCGGTAATGAATTAATCGACAAAATGTAATATGTACCTACAATGTAAAATTACTCAGTCTTAGAAAGGAAATTCTGACACACCATACACCATAGATGAACCTTGAGGACATTTTGCTGAATAAAATAAGCCAGTCACAGAAAGACAAAATTGTATCATTCCACTAATGTAAGGTAACCAGAGTAGTCAAATTCATTGAATCAGGGAGCAGAGTGGTGGTTGCCAGGGGCTGTGTGGAGTGAGAAAAGGGGAGTTGCTGTTTACACAGAGCTTGGATTCAGGAAGAGGAAAAAGTTCTCAAAATGGTAGGTGGTGATGGTTGCACAACAATGCTAATGTATTTAATGTCACTGAACTCTATACTTTAAAAATGACTGAAATGGTAAATTTATGTTACAGTTATTCCGGAGTTAAAGATACAATCTTTAGCATAACAATATATATCATACATACACTGAAAATAATTGCTTAGTAAAATAACACCACCTGTTAAGTTAATTATGTAAAATGTATTATTGCTTTTATAGTTGTTTAGTATTTAATCTATAATTTTATTTAGGTTTCATATGTTTAGAATTTATATATGAAGTTTATAACTAGTTATAGGTTCATATTATAAGGTTAAAAATATAGGCTGGTATTATAAAATAAAGATTGGAAACTCAGGTATTGGTTAAACTGGACTATTTTATTATTTCTACACATATACTAGTTGGCAATATATGTAATCTTTATTAATAACTTACTGTTTTGTTAAGTTATATGTAGTTCAATTGTGATGCCTGGGGACATTTAATTATGTCCTTTGTCTCCAAATTATATTCAGGAGTTTAGTTGAAATGCCTGATATTTGGGATATAATAGTTCTCTGATTATGGTATGTTTGCCTGGAAAGGTACTATCCTTAACTGAATTGGCCAGGTCCCCGTTGATGCTGACCAGACGCTAGTTACCTTAGTGGTTCCTCATCAAAAACTGTCCCACCTACTGAGAACCCATCTTGTGAAATGTTCCCTGCATAGTACTTATGACTGATTTGGCTACAGCAAATTGGTTGTTACAAAAGTCTCCTGGAGGTTGCACCTAGAATTCTGATTGAGGTAAAGTTTATTCGCACCCCTAATTCTTTTCATTCTAGCAATCTAACCACGAAGTATAAAAAGGTAAACTTAAGTGTGTGGGCCACTGTTAGAAGCAACATCTTTTGGGAAATCCCTGCTGCTAGCCAATCAGAAGTGACTGAGGCAGTTATTTAGAAGTAGTTTTTAAGATAGGTTTGTTGAAAATGAAAATGTTGAAAATGTTGCACTTTCTTTTACTGGCTTTATTTTTACTGATGACTGAGTAACCCCTGTAGTACAGGAATTACTCCAAGATGTAGTAAAAGAATGAAAGTCTACACACTTACTTGCCACTGGTTTTGAATCAAGATTGTGCAGTTGACAATGTTATATGCAATAGGAAAACTAAGTGTTGGCTATCACATAGTTAGTAGATAACATTAATTAAAGTGTGTGCTATTCTTCACCTTAATAATTACTAATTTTATCAGGGTTCAAGTCTACCTGTGTTTTGGGAGAGTTTAGCTTTTATGCTATATAGTCAATAGCTATAACCATTTAGATTCAAAACCAAATAAATATTGACCCTCTACTTTTCAAGGATTAGATTATAAAACCAGGTTTCTCCTGAATCCATTTAGGTGATAAGCGAGTTTAACATTGTTGATTCAAAATAAAAATAAATCCTTAATGTATCTAAAGTCAAATGTACATTTGATTCTAATTACTACCTCTTTATATAATGAGTTTTTTGTATTTTGTTTCTTCAGTACAGTGTGTGTTTTAAAATATTGTGCGGAAGGTCAATCTACAAGATAGATATATTCCAATTTGAAAAATTTAATAATATGAGGTATCTGAAAAGCATTATTCTGTTCCTGCTAGTAGATTGGCCCTGTTAGTGGTATCTCATAGCTGTAGACATAGAAAACAACATCAGATACATATTACCCCATCGTGCAGCAGGAAAGCAGCAATTTGTTTCCTCAGAGCTGAATTCTCCCAGCTATGGGCTGAGTATTGTTTATTTTAAATACTTGATTTTAACAATTGTAATGAAAGTGACTACTAATAAGAAATCTTGAGTGTGTTATCTACCGTCAGAAGACGAGTAAACAAAATAGAAAACTTTTCAGTTACATGAATCACACTGCAGAAGTAGAAGTGGATTCATACCTTATTATCTACCATAACCTTGACTTTCTTCAACTGAAAAACCCAGAATGGTAATCGGTGATCCATTTGTAATTAAGTGTATTTCTTCCCTCTATCCCTCTCTTCATCTTTCCTTCCTTCTCTTCTTCCTTTACTTGTTCTCTTTTATTCTTTCTATTAGAGAAGATTTATCTTAAAAAATTATATATCGTTGCTTTGAGAAAAACACTGGTATCTGTAATAACACATGTTGCACAAATTGAAAGCCTCAACAGTTCATAGCAGGCAACCTGAAACAGCAGAATGGAATCGACTGAAAAGCATCAGCTTGGCTGTTAAAGAATGTGAATTTCTGCCACTGTATATCAGAAAGACCTTTGTAATGTCACCTACTTTTTCTGAAATTCAATTTTATCATCTATAAAATACCAATATTTGTCAGTGTTAATAGAAGCACAAGAATTTCAAAAGTTATAAATGCAAATATTTAATATTTATGTTCAGGGTACTTTGAATACATTAGCTCATTTAAATTTTACAACATTCCATTTAAGTTTCTTGAAAAGAGTAAAACAGAGGTTTACTAAAATCTCATCTCTAGTATCATATATTCTTAGGGTTGCTAGATAGAATACAGAAAGCCTAATTTAATTTTAAATAAAAATTTTTAGTATGGGTAGGTCTCAAATATTGCATATGATATACTAAAAAATTGCACTAAAATATATCCATTGTTTATCTGAAAGTAAAATGTAACTGGGTGTCCTGTATCCTTATGCGCTGAATCTGGCAACCCCATCTATGATGATTAAACATTTTATAGACAATCTGGATTGGAAGAAGGGCATTTAGTGTGAAACACTACAACTTAATAAGATGAGATTAAGGTTGGAAATCTCATGATGTGTGTGTGTGTGAGAGAGAGAGAGAGAGAGGAGTTGCTAGAGAATCTGAGGACATTGCCAAGATGGAATGGGATAGAGAAAAGGGCAAAGGCACCATTCTAAAGTTCTTAAAACCAAAAAAAAAAAAAAAAATTGGAATTGAATCCAGCTCTCTTTGACTCTTAAACTTGAGGGTTTTGTTTGTTTGTTTGTTTTGAGGCACCGTCTTGCTCTGTCACCCAGGCTGGAGTGCAACGGCAAGATCTTGCTCACTGCAACCTCTGCCTCCCAGGTTCAAGCAATTTTCATGCCTCAGTCTCCTGAGTAGCTGGAATTACAGGCACTCACCCAGCTAATTTTTGTATTTTTAGTAGAAACAAGTTTTCACCCTGTTGGTCAGGCAAGTCTCGAACTCCTGACCTCAGGTGGTCCAACCACCTCTGCCTCCCAAAGCACTGTGATTACAGACATGAGCCACCACGGCCAGCCTATATATATTTTTAAAGTGCCATAAAATTTTTCATCCTTTAGAGATAGATGGAGAGGAAGGGTGATTCTTCCTTCTCTGATAGGGGAAGAAGGATAAAGGTGATTGAAGATGTTGAGGAAACTTGAGATGAAGTTGCAGCAAGACAAGGAAGCTCATATCAGAACTCTAATCAAATTATAAAGTAGTATCATTACAGAAAGTGAAAACGGTAGGGCTGGGATTCAAAACTTGAACGTAAGGAAAATAGAAAATGTTTGGAAATAGTGCTGTGGATGCTATGGAGAAGTCAATTGAGATATTTCATGATCAATTGGTTTTGAGAACAGCTAGTTGGAAGGCAATTATTCACTTTCCAGTCGGGGTGAGTAGTGGCATGTGACACTGTTAGGGTGCTATAAAGCTCAAAAGAGGAATAGTTTGGGACTAAATGGGGGAGAAGTAAGATGGATTTCAGACATGGCAAGGAGGATATCTTTGTGGAAATGTCAAGTGCAGCTTGGGATTTTATAGGAAAGAGCAGGGTTAGAGAAAGACAGCTATAAAAGGATAGAAGGAAAATAACAAAGAAAGTGGAATAATAAAGTGACTATGTATTGAAAGTATACCATGTGTAGATATTTTCTTTATTTTTTCTTTATTTTGAGATGGAGTCTCACTCTGTCGCCCAGGCTGGAGTATAGTGGTGCCATCTCCGCTCACTGCAACCTCCTCCACTTCCCAGGTTCAAGCGATTCTGCTGCCTTGGCCTCCCGAGTAGCTGGGACTATAGGCACACAACACCACACCTGGCTAATTTTTGTATTATTAGTAGAGATGGGTTTCACCATATTGGCCAGGCTGGTCTCGAACTCCTGACCTTGTGATCCGCCCGCCTCTGCCTCCCAAAATGCTGGGATTACAGGTGTGAGCCACCGTGCCTGGCTGATATTTTCTTTACCTTATCTGTGATTCTCCAACAACCATATAATGCGATGTTATGGTTATTTGGGGAATGCCATCATGCTAAAATGTCTGACCAATGTCATACAGTTACTGATCGTTAGAGACAAGATTGAAATATGCGTATCTATGTATATAGAGGAGGAACTGATGATACACTGGAGGAAAAGTTTGTATTTAAATGATCAACAGAAGAAGAAACAACAAAAGAAAGAATAGGATAATTAAGAGAGACTAGTAACTCAAAGACATAGAGGAGAGATTTTCAAGAAATTGATCAATGAAGTCTACTCATGTGTCTGTGTTTGCATATTAAGAAATGAGAAGTAGAGACATGATTTCTCCACTAAGAAGTCCTTTGATGGCCTCTTAGGGATCAGTTTCAGAGGGCTGGAGTTAGAAGGCATGTTACACAAAGTTGTAAATTAAAAGTGGGGAGAGTGATATGTTAAGTTTATATTTTTCTTTCAAGATAACAGACAAGTATGTGTTGGTTGAGGGTGGGAGCAGGCATAAATCTGTTGTTTAAGAAGCAGCAGGGTTACAGTGGTCAGTCTTTGTATTAGTTTCCTATTGCTGTTTTAAGCTTAGTGGCTTAAAACAAGAAAAACCTATTATATTGGAGTTTTGGAGATCAGAAGCCCAAAATGGGTTTCCCTGGGCTAAAATTAAGGCACCAGCAGGCTGTATTCCTCCTAGAGGTTCAGGGAGAATTGGTTTTCTTGCCTTTTCTAGTTTCTGGAGGCTGCCCATCTTTCTTAGCTCATGGTCCCTTCTCCCATCTTCAAACCCAGCAGCATAGCTTCTTTAAATGTGTGAGTCTGATCCTCTTGCCTCCTTTCTTTTATAACGATGCTGTGATTATATGGGATGTACCCAGGTAATCCAGTATAACCTTCCCATTTCAAGATTCTTAACGTAATCACATCTTCAAAGTCCGTTCTCTTTTACCATAAAAGGTAGCATATTTACGTTTCAGGAATTAGGAAATGGATACCTTTGGGGGTTATTATGCAGCCTGTGATGCTGGACTTGCATAGTTGATAATGAGTCTTCTGGGAAATGCTTTGTTTCTTCTGGAAATAACTTTTCAATCCATTTATGTGGGCACTAAGGGAACTGCTACATTTTTATATGAACTTACTCTCCTGATTATAATTAATTGATATATTTTGGGCACCTAATCCAAGTCCAGGCTGTCAATTTCTTGGAATCTCAAAAGAAAGTTCACTGAATATAAATCTTGAGGGTTATTGGAAGCCATATATATATATATGCACAGTTGAGTAAGTTTGTAATGAGAGACATATACATAGATACATATATATGGAGGGAGGGAGGGAGAGAGAGAGAGAGAGAGAGAGAGAGAGAGAGAGAGAGAGATGGTCTGGGTGTTTCACTCAGGCTGGAGTACAGTGGCATGATCTCAGGTCACTGCAACCTCTGCCTTGCTCAAGCAATTCTTCCACCACAGCCTCCCAAGTAGCTGTGACCACAGGTGCACATTATCATGCCTAGCTAATATTTTGTATTTTTAGCAGAGACAGGGTTTTGCCATGTTGCCCAGGCTTATCTCCAACTCTTGAGCTCAAGAGATCTGCCAGCCTTGGCCCCACAAAATGCTGGGATTACAGGTGTGAGCCACCACATTCAGCCTCCAGAAGCCATCCATATATATATATTCCATTTTTACTAACAGTGGAAATAAAAGAATTTGTCCTTGGAGCCCATACATATATACATATATATATATATATATATATATATATATATATACACACACACACACACATACACACACAAACACATACATATATATGTATGTATATATATGCATATGTATGTATATGTGTGTGTATATATATATATATACACACACACATATACATACACATATACGCACGTGTGTGTGTGTATATATATATACATATATTTGCCATGTGATAGTTGAGTAAGTTTGTAATAAGAATGAAACTGATACATACAAAGAAGCAGGAATGAGACATGATTTGATTTGTACATATGCTTGAGTTCATGCTCCTCTGGTTTCTGAGGCCAGCCTATTTTAGCCCTCCTGGTGGTTTAGTTGTTCAACTCTTTCATGATGTATTGAAGTTGTATTACAGTCAATCATTTTTTTTTTTTAAATTAAGAGACAGGGTCTCACTGTTCTGCCCAGGCTAAACCAAAATTTCTGCTCAAGCGACTGTCATGCCTTAGGCCCCTGAGCAGCTGGGACCTGTGTCACCGACTAATAGCTCCTTTTTAGTTTGATCTATTTTGAGCTGGGTTTCTTTGTAACCAAAATCATCCTTATTGATTCAAGAACTGGAGTATGTAGGATCTATTAGGATGGGAGGGCATGCTTGTAAGATGATTAGGAACTACTGTGGGTGGAAAGAATCTTTTTTAGTCGTATAGATCAGATGTCTGCATTGATGATCTCAAACCACATTTCTGGTTTTCTTTTACTAACAGTGGAAACAAGAGAATTTGTTCTTGGAGCCCATCCTTATGTTTCTTAGATTTACTAACAAAAGCCTCTAAAATCTACAGACAAGCTGTAGCAAGTTGTATGACCAATTTTCAACTGACAATAGGGTAAGCCCTATACGGAAATATTACTTGTAGGATCTTAGGAAATTTACTAATTCTTTCTGTTCCAATTCTCCTCACTTATGAGATAAATAGATGCATCTGTTTTTATCCAGGGACATGACAGCTTCAAGAGAGCCTATATTTAGATTTTGGCAGGGTTTCCAACAGTGTCATCTGTATAAAACCCATCTCAAAAGTTGGCTCTTAAAAAAGAGGGTGGTGAAATTGCAGATGAAGTAAGTGTTTGTCGTCTTCTCCCATTCCGTTTCATGTTGGAGAATTGCAAGAAGTACTGTAAAAAAAAAATCTGTTTAGCATCACCTAAACTAGTGTTTCCCAAATTTATTTCACTAATGAAATTTCATGGACTTGGAAGCCTGACAGAAGCCTCATGTTCTACAGACGTCAACAGCTCTTGTGACAGCTCCACAACCATGGATTTTGCAAGGCAGGTGCTAGTTATAAGAGCCTTTGCATTTCTGAAAGCATTTACCTATGGTTTCATCATAAAATATTGTACATTTATAATTCCTCCCTGTCCAGATGCAATTTATCATGCAAAAGTCATTTGAATAGAGTTAACCATTGGCTAAATTTTCATACTGTAGGGAGAACAGTTTTGTAGACCCTTCCTTACTGGTACAAAATGGTTGAGTAACTTGGCTAAGGTCACACCTCTGAGAATTAGAGGGCAGTGAGCTATCAAGGTCTGAACTAGGTATGTTAATCCTGAAAGTCACTCTTATAGTATCTGTAACTAGAGAAGTGCTTCTCTGAGAGGCAGCAAGAAATAAAACAATAGAGAAACAGTAGATGTGGAAAATACTAGGGATAATTTCTTCTCTGAAACAGGAGGGAAGGAGGAGAAGAAAGATTAATTTTTAGATAATTAAGAATTGACAGTGTTATTTTCAAGATTTATGAGTTTAATAGTGGCAGGCATCAAAACATCCTAGGATCAGTTTTATTGAAAAGTAGAATAATGTTTCAGTATAATACATTAATTTCTAATTAACTTTAGTGAAAGTTTCCCAAGCAGAGGAGTAAGTAGCATTAACTTAAAATTAGAAGGTATAAACCCTTTGTACAAACAATAGTTGAACAGTTTGAATTGTCTAATTTGTTTCCTGTGTGGATGAATACCTCAGTTCAGTTCTTTTTACCGATTATAAATATTTAGTAATAACCTGCTGCACATAGGCATTCTTTAGAAAGTCCAGTATGATTCACAAGATCATGGGACAAAATATTTTAACTACATTCATTTGGTTTAGAGCCAAGGGGAAAATAAGTATATGACGATAAAATTTCGTTTTTAAAAATGGTTATATTAGCAATCATCCTGAGGTAGTGTAGTAGTGCCCACTTATTTAGGAAAATAAGAATCATTTTGACAGATTAGGTACTTTTCTGGGCACTGAGATGGAACATGCTACACACGTACTATTACATTTGTCAGTGATTGCCCAAAGTACTCATGCTTTTTTTCTGTATATTGTTATCTCAGTGGAGTTTCAATTGAAGAAATTAAATGTATGTAGTGGTTTAATGGGAAAAGAGGTGTTTAAAAATGCTGAAATGGGTGTATTCAAAAGTGGCTTAGTTTAAAATGAAACTTCAGCAGTTTTCAAATGGGATTCTTACTCTATTAAAATGCAAATAAACAATGGCCTTTTTCCTCCTTTATTTATTCCTTCTCCCCATACATTCTAGCCTAGTTATAAAATAACTTTCAAAATGTGTTAGGTCTTGTCATTCTCGAGACATGTTTTGTGTGTGTGTGTGTGTGTGTGTGTGTGTGTATGCTGAAATTTATTAATAAATTTTGAAAATATTTTGTAGCAGGAAACTGGTCAGATAAAGTTCTAATTGAATTTTTAAAATTACAAATAGAGAAAATTCCTGGAAGAAATATGAGGTACTGATGAAGGGGACATGAGAAAAGCCTCTAAAATCTAGAACAGTGACTTTCTCTGAGAATTGACAATGCTCATTCTACTGGATTGGACGTTTAGGTGATTTCTGTGTATATTTTGCTGTTTCTCAACTCACCAAAATTAAGAATTTGAAACTCATCTTTGCTGATTGTATAACAGCATAGATGTAAGCAACTAAATTTAATTTCCATTCCTACACTAATTTTTTTTTAACTTAAGATATCCTGTTTGTATCTATATAGCCCAGTTTAGTTAATTGCAGGCGTTTTATTCTTGTTTCCAGATGGTTTGAAGCACTGAACTAGGTGTTAAAAAACTGCACTTGAGAATGTGTAATTTCTGAGTCTAGGTTTCACTCTCCTTTTCTCTATCACGCCTGCTGCTCTGTGTTTGGGTGCTAAGTTGCTGCAAGAATACTACCCCCTACATCAGTTGTGACTCCTCTGATTGAGTCCTTGTGAGCCCCCCACCCATGTCAGCATCCTCACATTACTCTTCCATCATACTTCAACATCTTTGCTAACAGTTTTTAAAACCATGATTTATTGAAACTGTTTCCAAAAGTGCACTAACTGAACCTTCCGAAATATAACCTCCCAATCGGTGCCGTGACTATTGCCAAAAGGAATTAGAAGTAGGTGAGACAAGAGCAGGGTGCAAAATGTCCTGGACTTATGTATTGGTGCAAATGGTATCCACCTCAAAAGAGTGTCTTGGAGTTTCTTGTTTCCTTCTTTTTTTTCTCTCTCTCTCTGTTTCTCTTTCTATTTTTCTACCACCATACTCTCCTTCCAAGGATTCAGACTGCATTCTTTAAGATATAGCAAGGTTCTTCTGTTTCTTTGTGATTTTTAAAGCAGAAGAGGCAACAGATTATTCCTGTTATTTTTTTAAATTGTTTATTTTTAATTTTGTAGATACATAATAGGAGTATATATTGATGGGGTACATGACATTTTGATACAGGCATACAGTGTAAAATAATGACATCATGGTAAATGTGGTATCTCATTTTGGTCCTAACACTATCTGAGTGTGTTGGAAAATTTTAGATCCTCTATACTTTCCAGAGGGAAAAAACTATAAAACCAAAAAAATCCTTATGATGCGACTTTTGACTGCCTCTTTTAGATATCCTTTTATTCATTGTAAAGCAAGCCAGAGCTCCCTTTTCCTTATTTGTCTCATTGTCTCGTCAAAGCCTCATTCCTAAAAAGGAGTAGAGGTTAATAACCATGGCCTGACATATGTAAGACTTTAAACAATTTTTTTCTAATGCTTTTTATTATTTATTTTTTAACTTTCATTTTAAGTTCAGGGGCACAAGTGCAGGTTTACTACATAGGTAAACTTGTGTTTGTTTGTTCAGATTATTTCATCACCCAGGTATTAAGTCTAGTATCCATTAGTTATTTTTCCTGCTCCTCTCTCTCTCCCTCCTCAGACCCGCCACCCTCCAAAAGGCCCTGGTGTGTATTGTTTTCCTGTATGTGTTCATGTATTATCATCATTTAGCTCCCACTTATAAGTAAGAACAGTATTTGATTTCCTGTTCCTGTGTTAGTTTGCTAAGAATAATGACCTCTAGCTCCATCCATGTCCCTGCAAAGGATGTGAACTTGTTCCTTTTTATGGCTGCATAGTATTCCATGGTGTGTATGTACCACATATTCTTTATCTAATCTATCATTAATGGGCATTTAGGTTGGTTCTGTGTCTTTGCTCTTGTGAATAGTGCTGCAGTGAACATATAGGTGCATGTATCTTTATAACAGAATGATTTATATTTCTTTGGGTGTGTACCCAGTAATAGGATTGCTGGGTCAAATGATATTTTTGTCTTTGGATCTCTGAGGAATCACCACATTGTCTTCCACAGTGATTGACCTAATTTACACTCCCATCACCAGTGTATAACTTTTCCCTTTTGTCCACAACATTGCTAGCATCTGTTATTTCTTGACTTTTTAATAGTAGCCATTCTGACTGGTGTTAGATGGTATCATATTATGGTTTTGATTTGCATGTCTCTAATGATTGGTGATGTTGAGCTTCATTTTTCATAAGATTGTTGGCTGGATGTATATCGTCTTTTGAAAAGTGTCTATGTCCTTTGCCGTCTTTTTAATGGGGTTGTTTGTGTTTTTCTAGTAAATTTAAGTTCCTTATAGATTCTGGATATTAGATTTTTGTCAGATGCACAGTTTGCAAAATCTTTCTCCCATACTGCAGGTTGTTTGTTTACTCTGTTGGTTTCTTTTGCTGTGCAGAAGCTCTTAAATTAGATTCCATTTGTCATTTTTGGTTTTGTCACAAGTGGTTTTTATGTCTTTGTTACCAAATCTTTGCTCATGTCTATGTCCTAAATAGTATTGCCTAGGCTGTCTTCCAGGGTTTTTATAGTTTTGAGCTTTATGTTTAAGTCATTGATTGATATTGAGTTAATTTTTGTATATGGTGTAAGGAAGGGATACAGGTTCAATCTTCTGCCTATGGCTAGCCAGTTATCCCAACATCATTTATTAAAAAGGCAATTCTTTCCCCTTGCTTGTTTTTGTCAGGTTTGTTGAAGATCAGATAGTTGTAGGTGTGTGGCCTTATTTCTGTGTTGTTTATTCTGTTCCATTGGTCTATGTGTCTGTTGTTGTACCAGTACCGTGCTGTTTTGCTTACTGTACTCCTACTGTATAGTTTGAAGTCAGGTAGCATGTTGCCTCCAGCTTTGTTCTCTTCACTTAGGATTGCCTTGGCTATTTAATAACTTTTTGTGGTTTCATATGAATTTTAAAATAGTTTTTTTATAGTTCTGTGAAGAGCCAATGGTAGTTTAATGATAATAGAAATGACTCTATAGATTGCTTTGGGTAATATGGCCATTTTAATGATACTTATTTTTCCTATCCATGAACATGGAATGTTTTTCCATTTGTTTGTGTCATATCTGATTTCTTTGAGAAGTAGTTCATAGATCTCCTTGCAGGGATCATTCTCTTTGCTTTTACCTGTATTACTAGGTATTTTATTGTTTTTGTGGCACTTGTGAATGGGGATTTGTTTGGGATTTGGCTTTTGGCTTGACTGTTGGTGGTACACAGGAATGTTAGTGATTTTTGCACATTGCCTTTGTATCCTGAGACTGCTGAAGCTGCTTATCAGCTTAAGAAGACTTTGGGCTCAGAAGATGGGGTTTTCTAGATAGAGGATTGTGTCATCTGCAAACAGATGGTTTGACTTCCTCTCTTACTATTTGAATTCCTTTTATTTCTCTTTCTCTTATCTGAATGCCCAGGCCAGGACTTCCAATATAATGTTGAATAGGAGTTGTGAGAGAGCACATTTGCACCTTGTGCAAGTTTTCAAGGGGAATGCTTCCAGCTTTTGCCTATTCAGTATAATGTTGGCTGTGACTTTGTTATATATGGCTCTTATTATTTTTAGGTATGTTCCTTCAATACTTAATTTATTAAGAGCTTTTAACATGAAGGATGTTGAATTTGACTGAAAGCCTTTTCTGTATCTGCTGAGTTTGTCGTGTGGTTGTTGCCTTTAGTTCTGTTTATATGATGAATCACATTTATTAATTTGCATATGTTGAACCAAACTTTCATTTCAGGGATGAAGCCTATTTGATCGTGGTGGATAAGCTTTTTGATGTGCTGCTGTATTCAGTTTGCTAGTATTTTGTTGATGATTTTGCCATTGGTGTTCCTCAAGAATATTAACCTGCAATTTTCTTTTTTGTTGTATCTCTGCCAGGCTTTTATATCACCATGATGCTCATCTCATAGAATGAGTTCGAAAAGAGTTCCTTCCTTTCAATTTTTTTTTTGGAATAGTTTCAGTAGAAATAGTACCAGCTCTTCCTTGTACATCTGGTAGAATTAAACTGTGAACCCATCTGGTCTTGAGCTTTTTTTTTTTTGGTTGGTTATGGTTTGTAGGTTATTTATTACTGCCTCAATTTGATAACTCATTATTTGTCTGTTCAGGGATTCAATTTCTTCCTGATTCAGTCTTGGGAGGGTGTGTGTGTCCAGGAATTTATCCATTTTTTCTATGTTGTCCAGGTTATGTGTATAGAGGTGTTTATAATATTATCTGATGGTTGTTTGCATTTGTGTGGGGTCAGTGGTGATATCCCCCTTATGGTTTCTGATTGTGTTTATCTAAATCTTCTCTCTTGTCTTCTGCTAGCTTTGGGATTTCCTTGCTCTTGGTTCTCTAGTTCTTTTAGTTGTGATGTTAGATTGTTAACTTGAGATCTTTCTAACTTTTTGATGTGGATGTTTATTGGTATACATTTCTCACTTAACAATGCCTTAGCTGTGTCCCAGAGATGCTGATATATTGTATATTTGTTATAATTAGTTTCAAATAACTTCTTGATTCTGCCTTAATTTCATGACTTACCAAAAAGTCATTCAGGGGCAGGTTATTCAATTTCTATGGAATTGTATGGTTTAGAATGAATTTCTTAGTCTTGATTTCAAATTTGATTGCACTGTGGTTTGATACACTTTATGCTATGATTTCAGTTATTTTGCATTTGCTGAGGAGTATTTTACTTCTGATTATGTGATTGATTTTGAGTAAGTGCCATGTGGCAATAAAATAAAGTATATTCTGTTGTTTTGGGGTGTAGAGTTCTGTAGATATCTCTCCAGTCCATTTGATCCAGTGCTGAATTCAAGTCCTGAATATCTTTGTTAATTTTCTGTCTCAGTAATTTGTCTAATATTTTCAGTGGAGTTTTAAAATCTCCCACTATTATTGTGTGGGATTCTAAGACTCTTTGAAGGTCTCTAAGAACTTAATTTCTGAATCCGGTAGCTCCTGTGTTGGGTGTATATATATATATATATATATATATATATATATATGAATGATAGTTAGCTCTTCTTGTTGAATTAAATCCTTTATCATTATGTAATATCCTTCACTGTCTTTTCTGATCTTTTCTGGTTTAAAGCCTGTTTTGTCAGAAACTGGATTGCAACTCCTGCTTTTTTCTGTTTTCTATTTGCTTGCTACTAAGGGATTTTTCTGTATCCCATTATTTTAAGTCTGTTTGTGTCATTGCATGTGAGATGGGTCTTTTGAAGGTAGCACACCAGTGGGGCTTGGTTGTTTATCCAGCTTACATTTAACTCATTTCTGTTTAATGTCAGTATTGATATGTGTAGATTTGATCCTGTCATGATGTTAGCAGATGATTTTAGAGACCTCTCTATATGATTGTTTTATAGTGACACTGGTCTGTGTGTTTCAGTGTGTTTTTATAGTGGATGCTAATGGTCTTCTGGTCTTTCCTTTTTTTGAAATGGATTCTCACTCTGCTGCCCAGGCTGGAGTGAAGTGGTGCAATCTCAGCTCACTGCAACTTCCACCTTTTGGATTCAAGTGATCCTCCTGCCTCAGCCTCCCAAGTAGCTGGGATTATAGGTGTCTGCTACCACACCTGGCTAATTTTTGTATTTTTAGTAGAGATGGGAGTTCACCATGTTGCCCAAGCTGGTCTCAAACTCCTGACCTCAAGTGATCTGCCTGCCTTGGTCTCTCAAAGTGCTGAGATTACAGGCATAAGTCACTGTGCCTGGCTGCTAATTGTCTGTCATTTCCATGTTTAGTGCTTTCTTTAGGAGCTCTTATGAAGCAGGCCTGGTGGTAATGAATTCCCTTAGAATTTGCTTGTCTGAAAAAATTATTTCTTCTTCACTTATGAAGCTTAGTTTGGCCAGGTAAGAAATTCTTGCTTGGAATTTCTTTTCTTTAAGAATACTGAGTATTTTACCCCAATCTCTTCTGGCTTATAGGATTTCTGCTAAGAAGTCCATTGTTAGTCTGGTGGGCTTCGCTTTGTAGGTGACTTGGCCTTTCTCTCTAGCTGTCCTAACATTTTTTTTTTCTTTCATTTTGACCTTGGAGAATCTGATGATTATGTGTATTGGGAATGATCTTCTTATGGAGTATCTGACTGGAGTTCTCTGCATTTCTGGAATTTGAAGTTGACCTGTCTAGCTATGTTGGGAAAGTTCTCATGGATGATATCCTGAAATATACTTTTCAAATTGGTTCCATTCTCTCCATCTCTTTCAGGTACAACAATCAGTCGTAGATTTGGTCTCTTTACAAAAACCCATATTTTTAAATTTTTTTCATTTTTATTCATTTTTCCTCTATTCTTGTCTGCCTGGCTTACTTCAGAAAGACAGTCTTGATGCTCTGAGAGTCTTTCTTTCACTTGGTCTATTTTGCTATTCATACCTTGTGACTACATTATGACATTCTTGTAGTACGTTTTTCAGCTCTGTTAGGTTGGTTACATTCTTCTCTATACTGGCTATTTTGTCTGTCAGCTCTTTTGATGTTTTATTCTAATTTTTAGCTTCATTGCATTTTATACAGTGTTCAAAGACAGCAGCAAACAGTGGCATCCTACTTGAATTCTAAAAACTGTTTATCTTACTAAACAAGCTCCATTTATTTATGTCAGCAGCCAACTTCTTACTCCAGCAGTGGTTAGTGAGCAAACTGACCATTCTCATTTCCAGCCATCTTAGCCTCAGCCCAGGCCTAAACCCTTGCTGGAGAGGTGATATGGTCATTTGGAGGAAGGAGGGCACCCTGGCTTTTTGAGTTTTCAGTATTCTTGTGCTGATTCTTTCTCATCTTTGTAGGCTTATCTACCTTCAATCTTTGAGGTTGCTGACCTTTGAATTTTTTTTTTTTATTTTAACAGTCTGGCCACTCTTCAGTAGAGCTGCTGCAGTTTGTTGGGGGTCCGCTCCAGTTCCGAGTTAACCTTGGATTTTCCAGTACCTGGAAGTATCACCAGTGAAGGCTTTGAAACGGCAATGATGGTAGCTTGCCTCTTCCTCTGGGAGTGTCATTCCAGGGAGGTACAGATTGTTGCTGGCCCGAATGCACCTGTAGGAATTGATTGAAGACCCTGGTTCAGAGGTCTTACCCAGTCAGAAGGAATGGAATTAGGGACCCTCTTAAAGAAGCTCTCTGGACATGCTTTTGTCAAGTAGCTGTGTTGTGCTGGGGTACTGCTTCTGTCCCCAGTTGTCTTGGGCTCTCCAAAGCCTTGGGGCTGGAATGACTTATGTTTTCCAAACAGCAAAGATGGCAGCCTGCCCCTCTCTTTGGGAGCTCCATCCCAGGAACTTTCCAAATCTCTATTGGCAAGAGAACACTGGTGGGGATGGCTGGAGGCCCTGGTTAGAAGGTCCCACTCAGTGAGGAGGAATGGTTCAGGGACCTGCTTAAAGAAGTAGTCTGGCCACGTTTTGGGAGAGCAGCTGTTCTGTGCTGAGGGATCCCTTCAGCCCTTGGTTGGTTTGGACGCTTCAAAGCCCACTGGCTGGAAGAGCTGAGTCATCTAAACAGTGAAGATGGCAGTCTGCCCTTTCTCCCGGGAACTTTGTCCAGGTAAGTGCAACACTGTTTCTGGTGGCTGGCTGGAATTCTAAGCCAGTAGGTCTTACTCTGTGAGGTGCCATGGAAGTGTGGCCTGCAGACCATTGCTGTTTGGCCCTCTGGATTTAACCTTTTTCCTAGGGGTATGTACAAAAGTCTAACCTCCTGCTATGCTGAAGTTGCAGTTACTATTGCTGGGAAGTTTGGAGCCAGAGTTTGTAATGCTCCTGGGTCTGTACATGTGCCTGAGTGGCTGTTCTGCTGAGACTCAATATTGCTCTGTGTGTCAGACTGAAGACCTTGGTGGAGTGGGTTTATGAGGGGATCTCCTGACCCAAGGGTTGCAAAGATTCCTGGGAGAACCGTGGTTTCCTGAGGTTGCACATTCACTTACTGCTTCCCTGGATGAGGAGGTTTTCTTGGCGCTGTGTCACTCCTGGGTGGGCCATCGTTTTGCTTTGCTTTTCTCTGTTCTCCATGGGTTGAGTAGCTTTTATGATTAGTCCCAATGCAAGTATCTGGAGGTTTCAACTCAGGGTCCTGTATTTTCTGACTCCTCTCATTTCTCTCCATGAAAGCCACGTTGTAGCTGCTTGTAATGAGCCATCCTCATGTTAAAATTACCCATTTTATCTGTCATCTCTTACTGTTGTAGCAAACTACCCAAGAGCTTACAGCACAAAACAGCTACAGTTTTCTTATGCTCATGGGTTCTGTGAGCCAGAAATTCAGAAAGGGTATAGTAAGGATAGTTTGTCTATACCCCATGATGTTTGGGCTACAGCTGGGAAGACCTAGATTCTGCAGTGACTTGAATGACTGAAGGCTGAATTTATCTGGAGGCTTCTTCACTAACATGCCTGGATGATTTTCTTGGTGTTTTGGGCTTCTTCATGGCAGGGAGAATTCAAGATACTCATACATGGTGCTCAAGGCTCAAGTCTAATTTTGTACTTACTGTGACTAATATTGACTTATTTAACAGTAAATTAATGACAACATAGAGGAAGAAAGGTTGACAAATACAGTTTTATTTTCTTTTATTGTTTATGGTAACTTTTAGACTAATTAGAAATAATACAAAATCTGCATGGTTTTATGCAAACTTTCCTCAGAAGTCAAATAGTATTACATTCACTATACTCTTGTGGTTGAAGCAGTCAAAAACCCACCCAGATTCAAGGAGAAGGGGCATAGACCTCATCTCTGAATGGGCAGAGTGTTAAAAAGAATTCATGGCTACGTTTTAAAGCCACTACTCTCTCCTTTCGAAGAGCATATTTATTTCTTTTGGCTTGCTCTTTTCCTCTTCCTAGCAACCAGGCAAGGCATAGATATGTTGAGAAATCACTCCACTAAATTATGTTTGGAATTATCTGTTCCCTCAACATTCATTTAATTTTCTTTGGTCTGACTTTGAGTATCTTTAATGTATTGCCGTCTAAATTTCCAGTGAAAACAAAGGGGAAGATATGATTAAGCAGCAGCTTGGGAACTTTTTTTCCTTAAACTTGGTGGTCTGACTGTCTTTTCCAATATTTCAGTCACAGTCTCTCTTCTAAGGACTAGACCCACGTGGCTGAATTGACCACCTCATCATTTAGGTCTTGCTTTAGCACCTTTGCCTCTTTTAAATGGGAACCTCATAGTGTTTGTCCTAATAAAATGTAAAAAAAATTGCAAAATTACTTTGTAAACTGTAACAGATACTGCAAACTTAAATTACTGTGAATATTTACATGTTTTTGCACACTCCATTTCTGATGTGTACTGTGTGAAGACATGGCTTACATCAGTTGTGGAAAAAAACTCTTTGTCCACTGAGCAATAATTGATTTTATACTTTCTGTGACTAATATTGATTTATTTAACAGTATTTGATGACAACAAAGAGGAAGAAAGGTTGACAAATTTTGTTTTCTCTTCTTTATGGTAACTTTTAGACTAATTAGAAAAAAAGGACACAATGTATACTTACAAATTTTGGAAATGATGTAGTATTTACGTATGCATATCATTATGTTAATAAAGTATAAATTGTATTTAGTAAAGCAGCAAGAGGAAATTTTAATTAGAGTACAATAAATATTATGAATTAAAGAATATTACCAATATATAACGTTACTAAATTTTTTAAACTAAAAACCAGAATGCATGTGCTGACAATGAAATATAATATTTAACACTGGGATTAGGCTGGAAAATGTGGATTGTATCATCCACGTAACTATGCAGAAGCATCACATAATTGTTTAAATATGTCTTCAAGAATAATTCAGGCTAAGCTAAATTAATGTGCAAGTGTATTGACTTGGAGCATAGCTATGATGAATAATAATACTCAGCTATATTCAGTGGCTTCTTTAGGAGGGTTCAAAATTATTTCGGCACAATGCTATTAGTTTTTATTATTTTGGGAGAATGTGCTATAAATTAGAGCACATCTCTAGATGTTGACTTTTCATAGGTCAAGAATGACTATACTTGACTGAAAAATCAGCATCTAGAGATGTGCTATAATTTATTTTTTAACCATAGGTGAAAAATTTGGAGCAAAAACATGCCAAGTTGTTTTGTTTTTTCAATTCAAATCTAGAATCTTGAACTTTCCTTTAAAATACTAGTCCAGCAAGTATTTTTAGTTCCCTATTATACCATTCCAAGGAGAAGACTATAGCTTTACTCTAAGATGTTCTCAACTATGTAGGATCTTATTTGTGAGCAGGAATAATACAACTATTAATTTCATTTTCTCTGCCATCAATAAACAAAATGCATTACTGTATTTTTATGCTCCTATTAAAATATCTTTGAAAATTAAGTAGGATATAGTAGAATTATCAATGTATTATTTCTTGAATTTAATGGCTTTAACTTGATTTATCTTTGACATCTGATCTGATTGCCAACTAGATTGATTGCTAAGTTGACCATTCACCCTGTGCTGGGTTAGAGTCCATTTATTTTGTCATAAATGGATATGGAATAACACAGATGGGCACTTATTTCACAAGGTTTTTTATTTCTTGCATAGGCTCAAATTGGTATTAGGAAAAGTTTTCAGTGGGTCAAGAAAAAGAATAAAATGCCTCAAATGCTCTAGTAGAAGTAGGATAATTTTCCTTGTATTCCTTTCACTTCGAAGATTTGTGCACTGCAGAACAATATACACTTTATGTGGTATTCTCATGAAGGCAAAGTGTGATCATTGGAGACTTACTCATCACTAAATGTGTTGTGTCCCAGAGGAAAATGAAGAGGGAAGTTGTTGCATATAAAGTAAGTCATTTCTTGAATTGGGAATTAGAATTATTTTTGCATAAGCCTGAGGAGAGGCCATGTGTGGATTTTTTTTTCTTTTCCACCTTACTAGGAGTTGAATTGAATATAAAGTGTGAATGTATGTGTGTGTGTGTGTGTGTGTGTGTGTGTGTGTGTGTGTAAGTTGTCTTTATGTGAAGAATATAACATTTAGTAAAGGCGAAGAGATAATAAATTCAATAAGAAAATCAAGCATTTTTCTAAGATTTAAAAAATTGTTTTACAATTTTATATATCATAAAGATTGTCTGACATATAGGAGTTTGGTAGAAACAGATTATACAAAACATTTTACATATCCACTAAGATAAATTATATTTTTAAATTATTACCAAAATTAATATTATATTAAAAACATAATGATTATACATTTCTCTATTTTTCAAAAATAATTTTTTGTCTGAGTTCATTGATTAACTCCAGCTGATGTGTTTTAATTACATTTATCACCAACCCTTCAGTGCCTGCTTCTATTGTAAGATTAATCCCATTTACAATGTTAAAATAAACTAAGATTTCTAAACATTAATTTATATTTTAAATATATATTACTGTAACAGCGGTATGTGATTCTGATATGTCCATAGAAAAAAAGAAATAAAATGAGAAAAGAGTGATATGAAAATATGATCAGTTAGAAGAAAAGATGTTTATTAAGCAGGCACCCTGAGGACTTAGAACAACGCTATTTGATAAATTGTCACCATCTTTTTAAATATCTTTAATCAATACTCTATTAACTAGTGCTACCTTTTATATATTAAATTTAAGTCAATCAACTTTATTTTACATTTCATTTTCACCTTCACTAGCCAGAAAATAATGTTATTTGCTTTGTGTAGATGAAGTTTTTTATGTACAGTCCACATAAAATCCTCATCAATCACAAAATTCATTTTATGTTATAAAAACTCATCAAAGTAATAAATGGAATAATTGAGTCTTTTCAATTTTCCCTTTCAATTGAGCAGGATGGGCCAAAGAGTCCAGAGCACCGTACTCTGCATTTTTCATTTGTATTGAGTAATGGTCTCTACAGAAGAATTTTAGAGCCTGCTTTCCATTGACATCTTCCACAATTTGAATCTTTATCAGAGAGTGCATATTTGAATAGGCAGTATGTGACGTATGCTTTTATTGTTTAGCTAGACAACAAGGGCATGCTCCTGTCTCACAGCTTGTATATAATGAAAGAAGAGAAAATGATGAGAAATCAGTGATTTACGTTTCTGATCTTTTATAATAAACATTGTCGCCTATGTAAGATAGTTTAAATTCATTTTTCTGTAACGATGACATAATCTTAAGATTCCAAACGCCTCTTCAAATCTAGCCCTAATGTACAGATTAGAAGGGTAAGTTGTCTTGAATAGTGAAGACACATGCTTTTTGTAGAATTGGTAAATTTATACAGGCAGTTTCACCAGATCAACTAGTTTGTTCAAAAAAAAATATATATATATGTATATATCATATATATTTGCCTTAATAGTTTAATTTAAAAATATAATTAAAATAAATTGTAACTAAAATTATAATGAGCAATCAGTATCCAATTTTGATATTTTTCAATCAATATGAATTTTAGGAATAAATAGATTGTTTTACTTATCAAATTTTTTTCAGCATGGGTACCTCAAATTTTGTTTTCTTTCTTTTTTTTTTTTAAATGCAGTTTCGCTCTTGTTGCCCAGGCTATAGTGCAATGGCATGATCTTGGCTCACCGCAACCTCCACCTCCTGGGTTCAAGCAATTCTCTTGAGTCAGCCTCCAGAGTAGCTGGGATTACAGGCATGTGCTACCATGCCCGGCTAATTTTTGTATTTTTTAGTAGAGCTGGGATTCTCCATTGTTGGTCAGACTGGTCTTGAACTCCTGACCTCAGGTGATCCACCTGCCTCTGCCTCCCAAAGTGCTGGGATTACAGGTGTGAGCCACTGTGCCTAGCTGGCTACCTCAAATTTGAATGCATAATAGAACATCATGGGGCCACTTAAGTTTAAGAACTGAATACTTTTTTTTAATTTAGTAAGAGAAATTTTAAATATTCTGTTAAGTCCAGAGAAATTTTCAGACCAAGTATACTATATCCACTACTGATGGCTGGGCGTGGTGGCTCAGGCCTGTAATCCCAGCACTTTGGAAGGTCAAGGCAGGAGAATCTCTTGAAGCCAGGAGTGCAATACCAGCCTGGGAAACAATGTGATACCCATCTCTACAAAAGCTAAATTTTAATAAATTAAAATAATTAGCTGAGTATAGTGGCATGCACCTGTAGTCTTAGCTATTTGGGAGGCTGTGGGAGTATCTCTTGAGCCCAGGAGTTTGAGGTTGCAGTGGGCTATGTTGAGGCCACTGTATGCCAGCCTGGATGACAAGGCAAGCTCCTGTCTCAGAAACCAACCAACCAACAAAAAAATTGATCTATTGATAATTCTAGAATCTAACATTACAGAAAAGAATAAATATAGGTAGGAGGAGAAATGTTTCACTCATTAGCATTCCTCATAGGCTTAAATTCTTCATTGTGTTTCTTTGATATTAGCACTGTTTGAGACATTGAGATCTGCTATCTCATGTCTTGGAAAGAGTTTCAAAAGAGGTTAAGCTCAGTTGACTCAGTATTGAGATGTTCTGTTGCAGAAGCTATCATTACCTTGTATGTTTAGTAAGTTTGACGGTCCAATACTAAAATGGCTACAGATTTCCACTAGATGCTTTGCTGCAGTAGAGATTATGCTGCCACCATGGTACCAAAGGAAATAAGGTTTTAATAATGTTTTACGTGGTTTTAAACCCCGTAGTGTGACAGCCAAGGGGACAGGAAATAAAATGTCTCTTCTTAATTGTAATTTTAAAAATTAACAATAGAATAAATGAATAGTTAAGCTTCCAGTATTAATTAACACTGCTGAAACCATATTTTTACAAAAGAAATACACCTGCTCTTGATTTAATGCCTTTAGTTATTTTCCCCAAAATGGGATATCAGACCAAAAAAAAGACATTTCTTGAAATGACCGTTCATAATGACCATTTTGTATAAAAGTACAGCATTGTTTGTAGCAAATACAAGCCTGACATCAAGTTTCTGTCTCCATATAACATGTGACAAAAATGGATGCTCTGGCTGCTGCTCTTTCCAACTTTCTCACTAAGCTTTTCTGAATTATTTCCAAAGATGATGTTTCTCTGTGTTCTATTACATCTCCCTTCTTAAAAATCATTTTTGGGTGACTCATTTACATGAAAGATGGCAAAAATTTTTGATAAATAGCACCTCATATATAGTCAACATCATGTATGTTTACACACTTTAATGCAAGTGAAGAAGGCAATGCTTGGTGGTGGATGCTGAAACTTGCACTACTGGGAATTTTTCTGCATTGGGTAATTGCAGGATAAGCAAAGGGATAAACACTGTGGTATAGATTCAGAGCTTAAGATTTTGTTTCTGCTGTCTTATTGAGAACATTTTAAGTGGGTACAGTTATTCAGAAGTGCTATTCCCAAAATATCAATGCTTGTTAAAAAAAGGAAATTTATAGAGCTGAATGTCTAGTTATAAGTAGACTTTGTTCTCGCTAATAATTGCTTTTCATTGTCTTAGTCATTTCAGCTCTGGTTAAAGATGGTAAATTGAACCTTCACATTTACCTTTAGTTCTTCCAAAATTCCTTTTTAAAAATAGCAAAGGCACTTATAACAAGATATAAAAGCACATCTATTAAAAATATTGAAAGCTGGAAAGTTGTGGTCAAGTGGTTACTAAGTTAGAAGATAAGAGAATATGGTTGTCAAGCCATTGATAGAGAAAGCTGACACATAATCTAAATTAGGAAATTTATTTAAGAGGGAAAGTTAGCAAAATTCAATCTAATTTAGCTCATTTCCTCCAGACTGAATATTATGGAGTTTATTCACCAAAAAGCTTGAAGCATAGTGGTAGATGGAAATATCACATATAAAACTTTAAGTATAATTTTACACTGAAGGTTGAAATCCTTAGCCTTCTTACCGTAAGAGAGATGTGCAGTCTTCAGGCAGGTAATCAGACAAACCCAAGATATGAAGGTATTGACAGCTAGGGTTCCGCAATGCAGTGACCTATAGTGAAGCCTGCAATCGGTAAGACCCTGACCATGCAGTTTCTGGTCATCTTACCAGTGCTCTAGATCAGAGTGTACAGTTGCAGATCACAAGAAATTTAAATAAATGATATTTGAATGGCAGAGTCCACAAGTGACAAGTACAATAAGAAATGATAAACTTCTCTTTTAGCATAACACATATAGGACTTACCTTACCCCAAGCACTGTTTTAAGCACTTTATATGTATTAATCATTTAATATTCAGAACAACCCTATCATTTGTAGTATTAACAGATAATGGAATTGAGGCTCTGAAGGGTTAACTTTCCCAAGGTCACATTATTAATAAGTAGTGGAGTCAGGACTTGAATGCAGATACTTAGTTACTGGACTCTGTGCTAATAACTATATTCCATTGCCTCTCAGTTTAGAGTAAAGAAGGAATTTTAAGTGTGAAGAAGATATTTAAAATATTAATATTTTCAGAGATATAATAAAAGGTACCATATTCATAAAATAAAAAAAATATAAAAATAACATTTACATCAAAAAGAAATAAATCAAATAATTTCAATTTAGAAATTTAAAATATTATCACAATCAAAAACTCAAAAAGGGGTAGGAGGGGAAGAATGAGGAAATCTTCAGGAAATGAGGCAAAGAGAAAAAAAATGAACATTCAAGAAAAAAAAGATTAAAAAATTAAAGAACCAGCCTAGGATATCCAACATCAGAATAGTACGAGTACCAGAAGAGAGAAAATAGTAAGCAGAAAATAGAAAATCAAAGAAATAATTTTTTTTTAAAGTAGAGACGAACATCAGTTCCAAGATTAAAATTTCCCTGACCAAGTAAACAGCACATCTCATGGAAGTGGAACCACTGGGATGCTGATCACTGTAAAATTTCTGAATAGAACAAACTAAATTTCAACACTCAGAATGGCATTAGCTAGCTCAGTAGCCACCTTAGAAATTAGAAATGGAGCAATTGTTTGATAATTCTGATAGAAAATTACTTCCTATCTAGAATTTCTATTTATAACCAGAGAAAGAGATGACATTCAAAATACAGAACTCCAATGCAGAAGAGAACAAAAAAAGTGCCCAAAATACCGTGAGAGAGCTTCCTAAGGAAAGAATATTGCATCAGGCTTAGAGGACAACCATTCAAATGCAGGTCAAGTTGTTCTGGAAGATACCTGTTTTAAAAATGAAAGCCATGCAATAACTAATTGTTTCTGAGTATTGAGAAGTTTACACATTTTGGCAAGACTAAAGGGGTCAGTGGTAAGTACATAGAAAGCTAAGCAAATGAGGCAAAAAAAGAAAAAAATGGGAAAAACAAAATAATGTGTAAGAAAGAAAACACAACCATGATAGAGAACACAGTTTAGCTGTGACTATCATGAATATAGTGAAGTAAAACTGATAGAATATTTATCTTAACTAAATTCAGAGGTTGGGGGTTGGCAAATGTGTGTGTGAGGGGTGACTGGAGGACATTATTTACTCACGTCGTTGTGCCTAAAACTGGAAGTAAAATTTTAAAATCTCACTATGAGCAATGATTTAGAGATAAAGAGGTTAAATATAAAAAGATTTAGCTAAAAATAAATCCTCGAGTGAGAGAAAATGAGGGCAAAAAGAGTGCTGTTTCTAAAGATCATCGTTGTGGAATTTTTTGACTTTTTAATTTACAGGTATACTTAATGACAAAACTAAATTAATTTTTAAAATTTTACTCATGTTATGCCTAAAAGGTGAGGGAATATTTTTATCATCGGTGCATAAGAATAAGAAATCCCTAGGCATATCTACAATTCAGTGACTTATTTTTCTTAGTATGAATGTAGTTATTCCTTGCAATTTATTGTCAAAATCTTTCTTAGTCTATAAAAGTGTCTCTGGAGTTTTAGTTGAGTGCAACATTAGAAGTTTTTGTAGCTCCTTGTAGCTGGGCTTATAAGTACTTTAGCTCAGAGAACAACTTGTGACTATTTTCTTTGACATTCAGATGCTCTAATAATTTCACACACATTTTAGCTCCCTTGTCTTGATGGTTTTATTTTGCTTTCTGTATAGTTAAGTAAGCGGAGAGAAATGCTGTGTTTTAGGGTGCTGATGACAGGCTGGGTTTCCCTTCAACTGGAAGACATCTCTCGAAGGTGAAGTGAGATTTTCTAGTTTTCTTCAATACCTTTCCCTCTGTATAGACAGGAAATTTGAACAGAACTTAGTATCACTAACTAAAATTTGAATTAAGTTATTTCCTTGGCAAACAAAATGCAAATTTTTCTTATGGCAGTGCTGTGAACGACAAAAGATTTACTTTTCCAGAAATAAATCTGTGAAAAAACAAAGTAGGTCCTTCTCTCTGTAAATCTTAAGAGCAATTAATATTGCTAAAATGTTAGAAGAGGACTGTACATAATTCCAGCATCCAACGTAATACTTACTTCTATAACTTAACTGCTAATCTTTCTGAACTACATATGCTATATAATTGCATAGTAAAATTTTTTTCATTTTTTTCCCGTTAATCTTATTCCATCAACATTTAATATTTCTACATAGTATTCAAAATTATAATTTACTGTTTACATATTTCTTTTCATTTTTTTAAATTATGAAAAACAGAAATTTATTCCTCGCCACTCTTTAAACTGGGAAGGTCCAAATCAAGGAGCTGGCATTTGATTTAGTGAGGGTCTCCTTGCTGCATCCTCACACATGGAAGGTGGAAGGGCAAGACAGCCAAACACTGTGTAAAGCCTTTTCTTTATTTAAATTATACTTTAAGTTCTGGGGTACGAGTGCAGGTCTTGCAGGATTGTTACATAGATATACACATGCCATGGTGGTTTGTTGCATCCATCCCCCCGTCACCTACATTAAGTATTTCTCCTAATGTTATCCCTTCCCAACCTCCCCATCGCCTGCTATCACTCCCCTAGCCCTCCAACCCCCAGCAGACCCCAGTGTGTGATGTTCCCTTCCCTCTGTCCCTGTGTTCTTATTGTTTAACACCCACTTATGAGTGAGAACATGTGCTGTTTGGTTTTCTGTTCTTGTGTCAGTTTGCTGAGAATGATGGTTTCCAGATTCATCCACAGCCCTGCAAAGGACATGAACTCATCTTTTTATGGCTTCATAGGATTCCATGGTGTCTATGTGTCACATTTTCTTTATCCAGTCTTCCTTCATGGGCATTTGGGTTGGTTCCAGGTCTTTGCTATTGGAAACAGTACCACAGTGAACATACGTGTGCATGTGTCTTTATAGTAGAACGATTTATGAGCCTTTGGGTATATACCCAGTAATGGGATTGCTGGGTCAAATAGTATTTCTATTTCTAGATCCTTGAGGAATCAGCACACTGTCTTCCACATGGTTGCACTAACTTACACTCCCGCCAACAGTGTAAAGCGTTCCTATTTCTCCACATCGTCTCCACCATCTGTTGTCTCGAGATTTTTTAATGATCTCCCTTATAACTGGCATGAGATGGTATTTCAATGTGGTTTTGATTTGCATTTCTCTAATGACCAGTGATGATGAGCATTTTTTCATATGTTTGTTGGCCACATAAATGTCTTCTTTTGAAAAGTGCCTGTTCCTATTCTTCACCCACTTTTTGATGAGGTTGTTTGGTTTTTTTCTTGTAAATTTGTTTTAGGTCTTTGTAGATTCTGGATATTAGCTCTTTGTTAAATGGGTAGTTTGCAAAAATTTTTTCTCATTCTGTTGGTTGCTGGTTCACTCTGATGATTGTTTCTTTTGCTGTGCATAAGCTCTTAAGTTTAATTAGATCCCATTTGTCTGTATTGGCTTTTGTTGCCATTGCTTTTGGTGTTTTAGTCATGAAGTCCTTGCCTATGCCTATGTCCTGAATGGTATTGCCTATGTTTTCTTCTAGGGTTTTTATGGTGTTAGATCTTATGTTTAAATCTTTAATCCATCTGGAGTTAATTTTTGTGTAATGTGTAAGGAATGGGTCCAGTTTCTGCTTTCTGCGCATGGCTAGCCAGTTTTCCCAACACCATTTATTAAACAGGGAATCCTTTCTCCATTGCTTGTTTTGTCAGATTTGTCGAAGATCAGAAAGTTGTAGGTGTGTGGCATTACTTCTGAGGCCTCTGTTGTGTTCCATTCATCTATATCTCTGTTTTGGTACCAGTACTATGTTGTTTTGATTACTGTAGCCTTATAGCATCTTTTTAAGTCAGGTAGCATGATGCCTCCAGCTTCGTTCCTTTTGCTTAAGATTGTCTTGGCTATGTGGGCTCTTTTTTGGTTCCATATGAAGTTTAAGGTATTTTTTTCCAGGTCTGTGAAGAAGGTCAATGGTAGCTTGTTGGGGATAGCATTGAATCTGTAAATTACTTTGGGCACTATGGGCATTTTCACAATATTGATTCTTCCTAACCGTGAGCATGGAATGTTTTTCCATCTGTTTGTGTCCTCTCTTACTTCCTTGAGCAGTGGTTTGTAGTTCTCTTTGAAGAGGTCTTTTATGTCCTTTGTTTGTTGTATTCCTAGGTATTTTATTCTCTTTGCAGCAATTGTGAATGAAAGTTCGCTCATGATTTGGCTCTCTGTCCGTTATTGGTGCATAGGAATGCTTGTGATTTTTGCACATTGATTTTGTATCCTAAGACTTTGCTGACTTTGCTTATCAGTTTCAGGAGATTTTGGGCTGAGACAATGAGGTCTTCTAAATACACAATCATGTCATCTACAAATAGAGATAATTTGACTTCTTTTCCTAATTTAATACCCTGTATTTCCTTTTTCTTGCCAGATTGCTCTGGCTAGAACTTCCAATAGTATCTTTAGTAGGAATAGTGAGGGCATCCTTGTCTTGTGCCAGATTTCAAAGGGAATGCTTCCCATTTTTGCTGATTCAGTATGATATTGGCTGTGGGTTTGTCATAGATAGCTTTTATTATTTTGAAATACATTTCATCAATACCTAGTTTATTGAGAGTTTTCAGCATAAACAGCTGTTGAATTTTATCAAAGGCCTTCTCTGCATCTTTTGAGATAATCATGTGGCTTTTGTCTTTCGTTCTGTTTATGTGGTGGATTACATTTATAGATTTGCATATGTTGAACAAGCCTTGCATCCCTGAGATGAAACCTACTTGATAGTGATCGATAAGCTTTTAGATGTGCTGCTGCATTCTGTTTTCCAGTATTTTATGGAAGATTTTTGCATCTATGTTCGTCATGGATATTGGCCTGAAATTTTTTTTTTTTAGTTGTGTCTCTGTCAGGTTTTGGTATCAGGATGACGCTGATCTCATAAAATGAGTTAGGAAGTATTCCCTCTTTTTGTATTGTTTGGAATAGTTTCAGAAGGAATGGTACCAGCTCCTCTTTTTAGATCTGGAAGAATTTGGCTGTGAACCCATCTGGACCTGGACTTTTTTTGGTTTGTAGGCTATTAATTGCTGCCCCAACTTCAGACCTTGTTCTTGGTCTATTCAGGGATTCAACTTCTTCCTGATTTAGCTTTGGGAGGGTTTAAGTTTCCAGGAATTTATCCATTTTTCTAGATTTACAGGTTTATGTGGATAGAGTTGTTTGTAGTAACCTCTGATGGTAGTTTGTATTTCTGTGGAATTGGTAGTGATATCCCCTTTATCATTTTTTATTACATCTATTCTCTTTTCTTTTTTATTAGTCTGGCTAGCAGACTATCTATTTTGTTGATCTTTTAAAAAAACCAGCTCTTGGATTTATTGATTTTTTGAAGGGTTTTTTGTGTCTCTATCTACTTTAGTTCTGCTTTGATCTTAGTTATTTCTTGTCTTCTGCTAGCTTTTGAATTTATTTGATCTTGCTCCTCTCATTCTTTTAATTGTGACAATAGGGTGTCAGTTTTAGATCTTTTCTTGCTTCTCATGTGGGCATTTAGTGCCATAAAATTCCCTCTAGACACTGCTTTAAATGTGTACCAGTTATTCTGGTCTGTTGTGTCTTCGTTCTCATTGGTTTCGAAGAACATCTTTATTTGCCATTCATTTCATTATTTATCCAGTAGTTATTCAGAAGCAGGTTGTTGAGTTTCCATGCAGTTGTGCAGTTTTACGTTGAGTTTCTTAATCCGGAGTTCTAATTTGATTGCACTGTGGTCTGAGAGACTGGCTGTTGTGATTTCCATTCTTTTACATTTGCTGAGGAGTGATTTTCTTCCAATTATTTGGTCAATTTTAGAGTAAGTGCAATGTAGTGCTGAGAAGAATGTATATTCTGTGGATTTGGGGAGGTGAGTTCTGTAGATGTCTATTAGGTCCACTTGGTCCAGATCTGAGTTCAAGTCCTAGACATCCTTGTTAATTTTCTGTCTCATTGATCTGTCTAATATCGACAGTGAAGTGTTAAAGTCTCCCACTATTATTATATGGGAGTCTAAGTCTCTTTGTAGGTCATTAAGAACTTGCTTTATGTATCTGGGTGGTCCTGTATTGGGCGCATATATATTTAGGTTAGTTAGCTCTTCTTGTTGCATTGATCCCTTTACCATTATGTAATGCCCTTCTTTGTCTCTATTGATCTTTGTTGGTTTAAAGCCTGTTTTATCAGAGACTAGGATTGTAATCCCTGCTTTTTTCTGCTCTTCATTTGCTTGGTAAATCTTCCTCCATCCCTTTATTTTGAGTCTATGTGTTTTTGCATGTGAGATGGGTCTCCTGAATAGAGCACACTGATGGTTCTTGACTTTTTATCCAGTTTGCCAGTCTGCCTTTTGATTGGGGCATTTAGCCTGTTTACGTTTAAGGTTAATATTGTTATGTGTGAATTTGGCACATTTTTGCAGTGCCTGGTACTGATTGTTCCTATCTGTGTTTAGTGCTTCCTTCAGGAGCTTTTGTAAGGCAGGCCTAGTGGTAATGAAATCACTCAGCAATTGCTTGTCTATAAAGGATTTTATTTCTCCTTTACTTATAAAGCTTAGTTTGGCTGGATATGAAATTCTGGGTTGAATGTTCTTTTCTTTAAGGATGTTGAACATTGGTCCCCACTCTCTTCTGGCTTGTAGGATATCTGCCGAGAGATCTGTGACAGGCACCGTGGGTTTCCAGGGCAAATCTGGGTGGCCGATTCAGCCTGCACCATCAGTTCCCAGAACAAATCTGAACAGTCATTTTGACTGGCACCTGAAGCGCCTGCGAGACAGAGTCACCCATACCCCTGAGAGAAAGGGGGCTGAAGGTGGGGAGCCAGGAGATCTGGCTCCGCAGTTCCCACCCCAGTGGAGACCAGCAAACTGAATCCCACTGGCTTGGGATTTTCACAGCCAGCACAGCAGTTTAAGCTAGACCCTGGATGGTTGAGCTTCCTGGGGGGAGGAGTGTTTGCCATTACCAAGGCAGCACTAACCTTACTGGTGTAAACAAAAGCACAAAGAAGTTTATGCAGCAGCTGCGGGGAGCCCGCAGCAGCTCGGGGGAGCCAGTAAGATAAGGCCTTCAGATTTGTCCTTTTGCTTAAGATTTCTTTGGCTATTTCAGCTCTTTTTTGATTCCATATGAATGTTAGGATTGTATTTTCTAATTTTGTGAAAATCATCTTGGTATTTTGATGGGAATGCATTGAATCTATAGATTTCTTTGGGTAGTATGGTCATTTTCATAATATTCTTCCGATCTGTGAGGATGGGCTATGTTTTCATTTGTCTGTGTTATCTGTGCTTTCTTTCAGCAGTGTTTTGTAGTTTTCCTTGTAGAGATTATTTACTTCCTTGGTTAAGTTTATTCCTAGGTATTTGGTTTTTATTTTTATTTTTTGCAGCTGTTGTAAAAGGGATGGAATTCTTCATGTGATTTTCAGCTTTATTGTTAGTGTACAGGAGTGTTACTGATCTGTGTACATTGATTTTTGTAACCTGAGACTTTACTGAATATATTTACAAATCTAGGAGTCTTTTGAAGGAGTCTTTAGGGTTTTGTAGATCTACAATCATATCACTGGCAGGCAGTGATAATTTAACTTACTCTCTTCCAATTTGGATTCCCTTTATTTTTCTTTCTCTTGCCTGATTGTTGTGGCTAGGATTTTCAGTATTATGTCTAAGAGAAGTGGTGAAAGTGGGCATCCTTGTCTTGTTCCAGTTTTCAGGGAGAATACTTTCAACTTTTCTCCATTCAGTATGATGTTGGCTGTGGGTTTGTCATGGATGGCTTTTATTAATTTGAGATAACTCCGTGCTATGCATAGTTTGTTGAGAGGTTTTATTCAAAAGAGATGCTGGATTTTATTAAATGCTTTTTCTGAGTCTATTGAGATGATCAAATGGTTTTTGTTTTTTATTCTGTTAATATGATGTATCACATTTATCGATTTGTGTATGTTGAAGCATCCTCACATCCCTGGGATAAAACTCAATGATGGTGTATTATCTTTCTGATGTGTTATTGGATTCAATTAGCTAGTATTTTGTTAACAATTTTTGCATCTATGTTCATCAGGTATGTTGGGCTGTAGTTTTCTATTTTTGGTTATGCCCTTTCCTGGTTTTGGTATTAAGGTGATACTGGCTTCATAAAATGATTCAGGAGAATTCTCTTTTTCTCAATCTTTAGAAATAGTTTCAGTAGGATTGATATCAGTTCATCTTTGAATGTTGTAATGGTTAACATTGAGTGTCAACTTGATTGGATTGAAATGCAAAGTATTGTTCCTGGGTATGTCTGTAGGATGTTGCCAAAGGAGACTAACATTTGAGTCATTGGACTGGGAAAGGCAGACCCACCCTCAATCCTGATGTGCACAATGTAATCAGGTGCCGGCATGGCCAGAATAAAAGCAGCCAGAAGAACTTGGAAAAGCTATACTGGCTATGTCTTCTAGCCTCCATCTTTTTTCTTTGCTGGATACTTCATGCCGTTGAACTTCAGAACTCCAAGTTTTTTAATTTTGGACCCTTAGACTTATACCAGTGATTAGCCAGTGGTTTTCAGGCTTTCACCCTCATGCTGAAGGCTGCACTATCAGCTTTCCTATATTTGTGGCTTTGGGACTCCAGCTGGCTTCCTGGTTCCTTTGCTTGTGGACAATCTGTTGTGGGACTTCACCTTGTGATCGTGTGAATCAGTTCTCCTAAAAAAACTCCTTTTCACATATACATCTATTCTATTAGTTCTGTCCCTCTAGAGAACTCTAATACAGATATCCAGTAGAAATCAGCTGTGAATTCATCTGGCCCTAAGCTTTTTTGTTGTTGTTGACAATTTTTTAGTTACTGATTCAATCTTGTTTGTTATTGTTGTGTTCAGCATGTCTATTTCTTCCTGATTAAATCTAGGAGAATTATATGTTTCCAGAAATGTATTCATTTCCTATAGGTTTTTTACTTTGTGTGCATAGGTGTTAATGACAGTCTAGAATGATCACTTGCGTTTATGATGTCAGTTGTAATGCCTCCAGTTTTATTTCTAATTGAGCTTATTTGAAACTTTTCTTTTCTTGGTTAATCTAGCTAATGGTCTATCAGTTTTTGTCTTACCTTTTCAAAGAACCAGATTTTTGTTTCATTGATCTTTTGTATTTCTTTTGTTTCTATTTCATTTAGTTCTGCTCTGGTTTTTGTTATTTCTTTTCTTCTGCTATTGTTGAGTTCAGTTTGTTCTTGTTTCTCTAGTTCCTAGAGGTGTAACATTAGGCTGTCAATTTGTGTTTTTTACAGACTTTTTGATGTAGGCATTTAGCACTATAAAATTTCATCTTAGCACTGCTTTTGCTGTATCCCAGCAGTTTTGATAATTGTGCCACTATTATCCATTTCAAATAATTTTTAAATTTCCATTGTAAATTCAAAAATCATTCAGGAGCAGATTGTTGAATTTTCATGTATCCATATAGTTTTGGGGGTTCTATTTATAGTTGAGTTCTAGTTTTATTCCACTGTGGTCTGAGAAGGTACTTGATATGATTTTGATTTTTAAAAAAATTATTGAATGTTATTTGGTGGCATATCATATGGTCTGTCTTGGAGGATGTTCCATGTGCTGAGGAGAAGAATGTATATTCTATAGTTCTTAGGTAGACTGTTCTGTAAATATCTGTTAGGTTCATTTATTTAATAGTGCATTTTAAGTCCATTGTTTCTGTGTTGACTTTCTGTCTCAATTAGCTGTGTAGTCCTGTCAGTGGAATATTGAAGTCCCCCAGTATTATTTTGTTACTGTTTATCTCATTTCTTAGGTCAAGTAGCAATGGTTTTTTGAATCTGGGATCTCTAATGTTAGGTGCATATAAATTTAGGATTGTAATATAGTCTTGTTGGATTGATCCTTTTATTATTATATAATGACACTCTTTGTCTTTTTTTTTACAGTTGCTACTTTAAAGACTGTTTTATCTCATATAAGAATAGCTACTCCTGTTCGCTTTGGGTTTCTATTTACGTGGAATATATGTGTGTGTATCTATCTATCTATCTATCTATCTATATATATATAAATAAAACCTCTTTACCTTCAGTTTATATGAATCCTTATGCATGAGGCAGGTCTCTTGAAGACAGCAGATACTTATTTTGTGATTTTTAAAATTCATTTTGCCAATTTTTATCTCTTAAGTGGGGCATTTAGGTCATTTACATTCAATGTTAATATTGAGATTTGAGGTACTGTTACATTCATCATTTTAATTGTCACATAGATAGTTCGTTTGTCAGTTGTTTTTGTGTTATTGTATAAAACAGGCCCTGTGAGTTTTATGCTTTCAGGAGGTTCTATTTTGGTACACACTAAGCTTTTGTTTCAAGATTTAGAATTCCTTTAGCAGTGAATCTCACAGGAGTTATTTGAGTTTCTTCCATTTGGATATCTAAATCTCTAGCAAGGCCCAATAACTTTTCCTCAATGATTCCCTCAAATAATTTTTTTCAAATTTTCCCTTTGTCTTTTCTCTCAGAAACACCAATTATTCTTACATTTGGACATTTTACATGTCTCATATTTCTTGGAGAACTTGCTCATTTCTTTTGATTTATTTTTCTTTATTTTTGTCTTATTGGGTTAATTCAAAAGCACTCTCTTTGGACTCTGAAATTCTTCCTTCTATTTGTTCTTGTCTACTGTTGAAACTTTTGACTGCATTTTGTAACTTCTTAATTTTGTCTATTATTTTTAGGAGTTCTGATTGGTTTTTCTATCTTTCTATTTCTTTAGACATCTATCTCTTTAGAAATCTATCTCTTTAGAAAATTTTTCAATGATACCCTGAATTGTTTTTTACTTTCTTTATGTTGGTTTTCACCTTTCTCTGGTATCCCTTTGAGTAGCTTAATAATCAGCCTTTTGAATTCTTTATCTGATATTTCAAAGATTTCATCTTGGTTTGGATCCATTGCTTCAGGCTTAGTGTGATCTTGGGGGTGTTACAGAACCTTGTTTTATCATATTACCAGAATTATTTTTCTGATTTCTTACCTTTTAGGTATTTATTCTAATTATTCTTGAATTTATTTTTGATTTGATTTTCCTTAAGTTTCTTATTCTCCCTTAAGTATGAGATTTTAATGTTTATTCGGTACAATGTTTGTTCTGTCAGTGGATAGTACTGGAGAAGCAGTATAGGAGGAAGGGACTTCTTTTCCTCTTTCTCATGTTTCTGGTTTCCCTCTTGGTCATATGGCTTAGCTGCCTGACTCACAGCTGCCAGGTTTCTCTAATTATGATGTATGGACTCAGTGGGGTACATACTCCAGACTTTTATTGACACTTGGCTAGCTGTTTTCTGCCCAACAGTCCCAGTGGCAGCTCCTTCGCAGTCTTCTCTGCCATCCAGTGGATCACAGCTCCATCTCCATCAAAGAGTTGAGATATCAGACTGTGCAGTGAGCCTTCTACAGATTTCTTCCTTGTAATGTCTCCCTCAACCTAGAGTTAGTGGTCCTAACTCTAGTGGTCTCTTCCTCTTTTGCTATTCCTGTGTTCTTTAGAGTTCTCTGAACCTCTAATTTGTTAATGCCCTGCTCCTATTTAACAATATTTTATGTTAAACTTTAAATAACTGTTTCTGTTTCCTCACTGGACGCTGACTGATAAATATGTTACTTCATTTTTCTTTCATTCTTTTCTGAAATATGTATGTACTGTACTTGAGGACAATTAGGCATATAAAGTCCACATTTTCTGTCAGAGGAGTAAGAAAATACATACATATACACACAGGCACACACCACTCACACATAATGTAGCTCAAGTGTAAGTACCTATTATAAGCTCAGCTAAAGGTTATTTCAACTTTGTAGGTCTCCATTTGTCTACTTGTAGGTCAAAAAATAATGGCAGTTTTATAGCACTATTTTGAAAATTAAATGAAAAAATGCATATAAAACCCTTGGTGTAGTTTCTTGTTATATATTCCGTAAACTTTAATTCTTCTTGTTGTTATGATTAGTAGTATTAATAGTCATAAGTGCCTCAAGAATGCTTTCAGTTAAGAACTTTAGAGTAGTCAATTCATTCTCATCTCATTTTCTTTCTTCCTTCATTCCTAGAAAATGAAATATGTTATGAATATTTTTGGCAAGTCATAAGCTATTTTTCCATTCTACTTCTCTGCTTTGCCCTCTTAATCTATTTACCGTGAAATTATATTTCCATTTGCTAAGAAATTTTTATGATCACTTTCAATGACCGTAAAACTCACCTACTTCTCTGGCAGTAGATTCCTAGACTAGTATATAAGACCACTGGAAGAATTTACTCCCAAATTTAACATGTTAGTTTTTCATGAACTTCTTTATGTGCCAGGTCTTAGACATTTAAAAGCACGATCCCTGTTGCTGGTAGAGTGAAGGGGAGCATAATCTTTTGCTGGTGGCTACCTTCATTTCCTTATTTGTATCGCACTTTCTGTATTAGCTAGTGCATGGCTTTCTCAGATCTTCATGGATCACAGCTGAGATAAGAAATTTACACATTGTGATTTCAAATTGTTTGTACTTTTCTGTGCAGTGTTTTTTACCTTTTTACCTATTGTGATGGGATCATGAATTTAAATGTCATTAATTCTTTGATACATAATCCATGCCCTAAATATTTATGATTAAAAAATTGTGTGTGTGTGTATATATATATATATATATACACACATATACATGTATATGCATATTCACACACACACACACACATATATATAAATATATACACACACACACACACACATATATATATATTATGGTAATACCTGGCAACAGTTTTCCTCTTTACCATCTTGATGGGATATCAACCCCGGATTATTTTATCAAATAAATATCAAGAAAGCTTGAATTAACTGAATCTTTTTGAACTTTAAGATGCTGCAAATATATCAGAGGAAATGCCTTTGAAGTATGATAGCTGATCTGGGAGGTTAAGTAATTAGCTGTGATCCTTCAAGGAGAGGAATGGTCCACAAAGGTTTGTAGGAACCTGCCTATTCATTGGAAACAATCAGGAGTAACCAGATGTGCTGTCTGGAGGAACTTTGAAGTAGTACTGCCAGATCTACCCACATCTAGTTTTCTTGGCATCTTTTCCTATTGCACAGTTTATGCTTCCTTATTTTCTTTTTGTTTTCACAATTTCTTTTAGGTTTGTTCATTTTATGCCTACCTTATTTTTCATTCAGAATTTTGTATCTTGTAGCAGTGGTTTTTTACTCCTTTTATGCTGCATTTTGTATTTAAACACTATCCTGTGTGCAATATAAAAGTCTGTCTCAGGGGGAATAAATTAATTATTAATAATACACAGAGAAAATACATGTATAGGACAATTTTATAAATGTGAGAGAATCAGTTATCCTTTAGATATTGGCATCATAGTCCCAGACCTAAGAATGTTAAACCAGTTTGCCATTTAATAAATAGAAGAGACATAAGTATTTCAAAATACATGAAGTATTTAAAATATAAAATTGAAATAACTTATGATGAAAATTAAACGACCTGGCCCATTCGTGAAGGGACTTTGATTCTTTCTTTCTCCCTTCATTTGCCTCTCTTCTCCTGACTTTTTCTGTTCTTCCAATTCCTATTCCCTTGTCTTACTTTGTTTCCATATGTATGAATAACACACAAGAAAATGACTACTAAAAGTCATTAATTGTTGTCTATATGCATATTGCCTTAAAGCTGGTGTTTTCTTTGTCTTAATAGTTATTACCAGTTATTAGTAAAAAAAAAAAATAAAGTATTATAACTATATTGCCTTCCATTTTTTCTTTTAGCTGAGGCCTATCTTTAATATTAACTTTGTAGAATGACACTATTAGAGAGGCATAGACTCAAAACACAAAAGTTCTTATTCACATATTAAGGCTAATACACAGATAATCTATACATGGGGGGTATTTGGCACATGTCTGTACTCATTGTAAACTTCAATAGTATTTTGGTTATGTATCTTTGGAGATTTGGGTGATTATTGAATAATTCACCCTGATTGTGTTTACTTTTTCATCAGTTTTTAACCTTGCTCTTTATTTTGCTGTTTGGTTCTTTAGCCTCATTGTTCTGTGTTTTGGGCTCTTGTCAACTTTTTCCTTTTTCACATAAACATATATACACTTTCTTGCGTTTCTTTCTTCTTGTTTTTTTGTTCTCTTTCCCCTTGGGATTTTTCGATGGACAGGTATGCATCATGGTCCTGTCATATTTAATTGCACATTTAAACATGTCTGTCTCTGAGGTGTGAGCCAAAAAATAGAAATCTTGACAGACTTTTTCATAAGGGATTGCTCTCAATGAAGTATTTCCATATCAGATCTTTTTTAATTAAAAGAATCAATAGCTTCTGATTTTGGTGTGGCAAGTGAAGATGTAGTGATGGGAATTCTGATTTTAATCAGATCTCCTTTATCTCTGCTTTAGATGATAGACATTCTTTGTTTGAGTTCAAGGTTATTTTCTCTCTGACTGAAAGAACTGTGAGACTACTTTTCCTTTCTTAATGTTTCTGAGATAGATTTAAGGAAAAAAAGAGAGGAATAAGAAAAGAATGAAAAGGGTATACCTGGTTTCCTTTTTCGGAGAAAATGTGATACATAGGGTGAGAGGTCTCTAGGGTTAATTTTCATACTACATAGAAAATTACACATCTTCTGAAAACAAGAAGAATAAAGCTATTTTGTTCCCCCTCTGTATACTTACTTTTAATTTTACTTCTTGTTGATTTAGATCAGAAAAACATGACTGTCATTCATGCCACCCCTCCTTTTCTGAAGACAAATGTTGTCAGTTATCATATTTCCAGTGTTCTAAAAGTCTTTGAGAGTTCAACATAGGATATGGGTTCAATGACTTTTATAAAGCATCCTGACGAATGTAGTCTGGACAAACTAATTAGACCAATGTTAACAAAAATACTCCTAATTTCTGTGCTTGCCTTTTTACCAACACTTGCAAACTTTTTTCTCTTTTTGTTCCTTTTTGGATCTCATGTTAGTCCCTTATCAGACATGCTGCTATGTTTAAGTCTGATCTCAGTGAGGCCAGGCCTTACATTCTACTCCAGATCTTAGACATCAACATAACAGGTCTATTAACTCTGGTATCTGAGCTACATCAGACCATGTTTTTTGCTCTGCAGTTCCAATGTGGGCTCAGAAAATTGTGAGATATCCTCATCATAGACCTGCTTAAAACGAGGTGGAATATGTTACTTAATATAGATAAAAATTTCCATTTGGTATGAACCTATAAGAAATGTGGTTTATATAGGGCTGCTTGGCTATCCTAAGATTAGACATTTTTAATAATGTAGTTCTTAGGAAAAAAACCCTGTTTTTTATTATAGCATTTGATTTTATTTATTAAATACTTACTAAGTTTCTAGTAAATGCCATGCACTGTGCTAAGTGTTATATACACAGTGGTGAACCAAACACATAACATTTTTGCTTTTCCTTTTTGTAAGTTCGCTTCCTTCTAACCTAATCAATGTTAGTTTGTGAATTACTGGATGGATAGAGCTTTGTTCTTCTTTATAGCACTGGCCACAATTGGAGTTAAATAATTCATTGTTTAATTAGTAGTTTTACATCTCTGTTTCCTAGTAATCTGTTAAGTTTATGTAGATAAGTCAGCATCAGTCTTTATTTCTACTGAATCCTCACTTTTTAGCTCATTGCTTTGCTGACAGTAGAATTCAAAACTCCATGTCGAACAAATGACTAGATGAATTTCTCAGCCTATCATTAATAAGGCTTAATCTTGCTGTCAGCATAAAAAGTTGCTAAAACAATGCTTCTATCTAATCTACTCAGAAATGATACTTGAATTTTCTGAACAACTATATCTAGTCAGGATCAGCTTTAATCTGATGACCAAACAGTAATATTTTAACCAATACTCCATCATTAAAATTGCTAAATTAAGATCTAAAGATAGCACTGAAAGCAGGTTCTTTTGCTTTTAACCCAACAGATCTTATCACACAAAACACAGATTCAACAGATGTACCTCTTGGGAAGGGTACAATTCCCAGCCCAAGGGAATGTAAAGGTTTACAGTCTTAATGATACCATTCAAGTTACTGCACTTTCTGAAGGCAGAGAGGGTGTTAAATCTTGTTTTCAGTCTCTGCAGAACCCCAAAAGGTGACTTTGTCTTGTCTGATCAGAGAGGTCAGACATTTTATTAGCACCATGGTAGAATAATAGTAGATAACAGTCTTCTGTTGTTATTACTGCGGTGGAATAATAGTACCCCAAAGATATATGTGATCTAATCTCTGGAACCTGTCAACCTGTTAGGTAAGGGGTCCCCAACACCCAGTCCATGGACCAGTATTGGTCTGTGGCCTGTTAGGAACCAGGCTGCACAGCAGGAGAGTGATGGATGAGCAAGCATTACTGTGTGAGCTCCACCTCCTGTCAGATCAGCAGTGGCATTAGAGTCTCATAGGAGCACAAACCCTATTGTGAACTGCACGTGTAAGAGATCTAGGTTGCTCATGCCTCATGAGAATTTAATGTATGATGATCTGAGGTGGAACCATTTTATCCTGAAACCACACTCCCCTGTTCCCACATCAGTGTGTGGAAAAATTATTTTCCATGAAACCCGTCCCTGGTGCCAGAAAGATTGGGGACTGGGGTATAAAGTTACATGGCTAAGGAGAAATAAGGGAAAATATGTTATTAAGGTTGACCTTGAAGTAGGGAGACTATCCTGCATGATCCAAGTGGGATCAATGTAATCATCTGGGTTCAGAAGAGGTAGACATAAGAGAACAAAAGAGATGTTGTTTTTGTCCATTTTCATACTGCTGATAAAGCCATACCTGAGACTGGGTAATTTATTATATATATATAATAAATTATGTGTGTGTGTGTGTGTGTGTGTGTGTGTATGTGTATGTAGTGCAGATCATGCAGGATCGTTGCATAGGTACATACATGGCAATGTGGTTTGCTGCCTCCATCACCCCATCACCTGTAACTGGCATTTCTCCCATGTTATCCCTCCCCAACCTCCCTACCCCTAACTGTCCCTCCCCTATTCCCCCCAACAGACCCCAGTGTGTGATGCTCCCCTCCCTGTGTCCGTGTGTTCTCATTGTTCATCACCTGCCTATGAGTGAGAACATGCAGTGTTTGATTTTCTGTTCTTGTGTCAGTTTGCTGAGAATGATGGTTTCCAGAATCATCCATGTCCCTCCAAAGGACACGAACTCATCTTTTTTCATGGCTGTATAGGATTCCATGGTGTATACGTGCCACATTTTCCTTGTCCAGTCTATCATTGATGGCCATTTGGATTAATTCCTCAAGGACCTAGAAATAGAAATACCATTTGACCCAGCAATCCCATTACTGGATATATACCTAAAGGATTATAAATCATTCTGTTATAAAGACACATGCACATGCATGTTTATTGCGGCATGGTTCACAACAGCAAAGACACTTGATTTTCACCAGTAAGACCCAGATCTGACCTTTTGAACTGTAAGGTAATAAACTTGTGTTGTTTTGGATTAATATATTTGAGGTAATAGCTACATCAATAGAAAACTGATACAATCATATTTTAGCAGATGCAAGAGAAATGTCACAAATAAATAAATACCATTGCGTTACAATTGCTTATAGCTTATGATATTCAGTATAGTCACATGCTGTACAGGCTTGTAGCCTAGAAGCAATATGCAATATATGTATAGCCTTTGTATATAGTAGGTTATGACATCTATATCTAAGTACACTCTATGATATTTGCACAATGATAAAATTGCGTAACTATGCATTTCTCAGGGTGTATCCCCATTGTTAAGCAATGTATGACTGTATAATCAAGTTATAATGCTAAACATTGATACTTATTTTTCAAAATTGGCCTTTGTACTCATGTTCAATCTACTTCATCTTAACTCATTTCCATTGTATTGCAGGTTTTAACTAATTTAGAGGAACATAGGGCATTGTAGACAAAGACCTGGATGTGGGGAACAGCTCATAGCCTCTGAGAACAGTAGCCAAAATTGTTAAAGGAGGGGTACAATATGAATAGGAACTTGGGTAATTTACAAACACTACTTCTATTAGACATTGTCTTCAGATTTTTTTAAATAAACTTTTAATTTTGGAAATATTTTAGACACTGAACAATTGTAAAAATGTCATTTTTTTAATGAGAAAAATGTTTAAACATTGTACTCCATAGGTCATAAATATTTGATGTTGTAGTATCTGCTGTAAGTATAGAAGACAAGGAAGATATACACAAAAGTATGCATGTCATATCAAACAGTTAAAATAGAATATGACTAAATAAACTACCTTCTATTCTCCTAGTAGTGTTCGCTGATTATGTTTAAGAAAGCACTTTCAGTTGTAATTGTTTCCATATTTATCTTCACGACAAGACTATGAGTGACTTGTGAGAAGGCAGTATGCCTTCTTAATTATTATTTTCCTGGCACCTGACATAGTGCATGGCACAAGATAGGCACTATTCAATCACTGTTTGATGAATTATGGCAGATATATAGTATTGAAAATATAGTACTTGTACTTCAGAGAATGGGAAGATTGATACTGGTTAGAATGCTCACAGAAAGCCTCGTGAAGAACCTGAGGAGACTCTTGAAAGAAGTGGGTCAACGCTCTAATCACAGAGTCTATATAAATAAAGGAAAATAGGCATGTTGAGCTTGGCTATTTGCAGGGAAAACATAATGGATAAAAGTATAATGAGAATAGAGAGTTCATGTTGAGAATATAAGGTTTGCTATAGAGAGAGAAAATGTATTTAACATTATTGATACCACATGAATTACTTAGTATTTCTGCCAAAAAGACGATTTTGTTTGCCCTTTCTGACCCTTTTGAAGTCTGGGCTTTTTACTTTTCTGCAAGCTTTGCATATTAAATATTTTAGTACATTCACAAATTATAAGTGTATTCATTCTTTTTCAGCTTATCTGGAAGAAAATATTCCGTATTGAAATCTAACTTAGTTATTTACTTGGACCATATCCAATGAGTTGTTTTTAGGTTAATTCTTGAAAATATGGGTAAAATATAATACTGTTTTGACATCTTAAAATGCTTTAATGATTTAAAAAGGATCAAATGGAGGAAGTTATAAACTAAAGGTAGTTTAAGGTTCATATAATAGAAGTTATGACTTTTGGTATGTTAAGAACCTGTACCTAGAGCTGAATTTATTCTGTTGATAGGTGTTTTGTTAACAAATACTGAGCTCTGACTTTTTTAACATTTGTCATTATTATGTGTCTGGTAGGAATATTTTTTAAAAACCATTTCCGGTCTTAAATGTCTGACTCTTCCTCACTCTTTTATTTTCTCACACTGAAGCATCTTCCTTGAACCCTTATTATTATCCCCTCTTCCATATGCTAATGTTTATCTCTCTTTTGTTTCTTATTTTAGACATCACTTCCTTGCAGAAGCCTGCGCTGAAACACCACATTCCATTTAAAATCAATACTTGCTTTTATATGGCAAAATTCACATGTGATAATATCTAAGAAAATTATGATGAAGTTTAATAAGGATAGAGTTTTTCAGTTACAGATTATTTTATAAAGCTGCAGAAATTAAAGCAGTGTGGTAGCAATACAAAATGTGGTCAATCAATATAAAATAACAGAAACCCAGAAATAGAAGTCAGTATATATGACGATTTCATGTATGATAAAGATAGCATTTCAAAGTGTGGGTGAAAAGATGGGGCATTCACCGTAAATGGTTCTCAGACAACTCATCTCTGGAAAAATAAATTAAGATTTGATTACAACCTCACTTCTTACAAGAAGATAAATACCAGATAGAGAAGAGCTGTGTTTATTTTTTAAATTTTATTTTAATTAATTAATTTATTTATTTATTTATTTTCTTAAAGATGGGGTTTCACGATGTTGGTCAGGCTGGTCTTGAACTCCCGACCTCAGGTGATCTGCCCACCTTGGCCTCCAAAGTGCTTGGATTACAGGTGTGAGCCACCACGCCCAGCCTGAACTGTGTTTATTTTTATTAAATGTCTATATTGAAGTTTTTACTTTATTAAATTCTTTTCCCAAATTGCAAATGAAATTTGTGTTCAGACTCTCATTTTTGTCTGCAATTATCAGTTTTAATAACCTGATCTATACACCATTTTCATCATGCTTACATAAATATACACAAACATATAAACCCATCTAAATAGTGCTGTTATTGCTGTAATTGTTTAATTAAAATTAGATCATTTAGAGCACATTATTTTGTAAACTCCTTTACCTATGAACAATGTATCCTGAGTATTCTTTTATCTGAATATGTATTTGTTAAATACATACTTTAAAATAACTTATTCAATTGAATGAAAGCACCACCATTTATTCATTTACTTGTTGTTGTCTATTTAGATTGTTTTCTTTATTAATTTTTTCTATGAGTAATGCTGCAATATATATCCATGTCTGTGTGTGTGTGTGTTTGTGTGTTTATTCTTACATACTAATATTTTATTTCTATGGGAAGCCAGTTTACATTTTGATTATTAATATATTAGGATGTGCATTTAACCATATTGGCAACACTGGATTTTGCATCTTAAAATTTTTGCCAATCTGATGAACAAACATTGTACCTTATTATTCCTTTTATTTGCATTTCCCAGGCTACTAATGAGTTGGGAAATCTATTCACAGATTAATTGGCTATTTGAACTCTAACAAAGAAGTCAAAATAAAGCATCACTTATTTTTAAATTGTAAGGACATAGAATGCATTTTGGATTAAGAGCCATCTGACTATTTCTTGCCACTGAAGTGTTTGGTAAGTTTCCAGAATACTAGGGTTCAAATTTAGTGTAAGTTTGTTAAACTTTTTGAAATTCTCACTCTTATCATTAAATGATTTTTCTTTACTTTTTTTCTTTTATTTTGCTCAATTTATAGACATTGGTTGATGTTAAAATTATTGACTCTGTGTCTGTCCCACATTTTGCTAATATTTTTCCTTATCTATCATATCTTTGAACTTTGTAATGTATTTTACCATACCCTTTTGTATGTAGTCATCATATTTGTTTGTTTATTTGTTTTTTTGTTTAACACATTTTGGGTGTATTAACTTAGTTGGAAGCTTTTCTTCATTCCAGATTTACAATAATCATCTCCTAAATTACCTTATAAAATAGAAGCACTCACTGAAACAAATAATTGCCTGAATATTTGAGTTCCTCACTCATCAATTAATAAGAACACTACAAACTAGCCAATTAATTAAAATTCTGTCACACAGGCTGCTGGAGTGCAGTGGGACGATCATAGCTCACTGTGGCTTTGAACTCCTGGGTTCAACTGATCCTCCTCCCTAAGCTCCCAAGTAACCGGGGTTACAGGCATGAACCATTACACTCAGCATCAAGTTTTTTGTCTTAATTTGATTTTAATATAGCAGTATTTTGTAACATGCTTTTATTAATAATGTTACATATTTGACCAAAATAGTTAATCGTGAAATTTCATAACAATTCCTAAAAATTATATTATTCTTTAAGCTTATTAGATATATTTTCAGTTATTTCAAACATTCTACCATTAGCAAATTCTAATGCACGAATACCTATAATTAATTTATAAGGAGATAAACAAGTGCAAAAGAAAATAACAAAAACTTGTGAGACATTTGTTT
>CAUYLG010037420.1:0-59130 GCA_963573385.1 Cacajao melanocephalus
TGAGTGGATGTCTGGCTTGTTGGTGATGAAGTTTTTTCTGTTTCTTAGTTTTCCTTTGGTGGACGCCCCTTCCCCACAGAGCTAGGCCTTCCTGGGTTCAGCTGTGCTTACTGTGAAACTCACAGTCCTCAGCGCTTCCAATTGCTGTTCTCCTTGTGGGGATGGGAGCAGCTGACCCCGACTCAAAGGGCACCCAGTCCCGTATACTCTGCACTGAGAAGCGCCGCGCTGCGCTGACCAAAAGAGTTGCGCTGGTGACCCGTGTGGCTCCTCCGCTGCGTCTTATCTCCCAGTTTGTGGGCAACAGAAATTCGTCTGAAATTGCGGCGTCCACTCGCTCTCTGCGCCTTCACCGGGAGCTACAATCCTGAGCTGTTGTTAATCAGCCATCTTGGATCTCTCCACCCGGTGATGAAGTTTTTTCTGTTTCTTAGTTTTCCTTTGGCGGACGCCCCTTCCCCACAGAGCTGGACCTTCCCGGATTGGTCGTGCTTGCTGTGAAACTCTCAGTCCTCAGCGCTTCCAATTGCTGTTCTCCTTTTTGGGATGGGACCAGTCAAGCCCGACTCAAAGGGCACCCCATCACGTATACTCCACACCGAGAAGCGCCACGCCGGGGCACTGGCAAAATAGCCGCACCGGCCAAAAAAGTCGCGCTGGTGACTAGTGTGGCTCCTCCACCGGGAATCTCCCAGTCTGTGGGCAAAAAATTCATCAGAAAGTGCGGTGTCCACTCGTTCTCTGCGCTTTCACTGGGAGCTACAATCCTGAGCTGCTGCTAGTCGGTCATCTTGTATCTCTCCCTGATTAATTTATAATCTGAGAACTTGGATGGAACCCGTGGTGGTGGAGGAGTAAATACTGTAACCTGGCTCCTTCCACATCTGCTGGCCAGTTCCTTTAAGTATTCCTTCTTTTGTGCTGAAGACATTGGAAAACTGAAAACAGTATTTTCTAGACTCCTCTACAGCTAAAGTTTTGGATGTGATCTTGATTTTATAATCAGACACACTTAGCAATATTCGAATCATGCCTAAGTTAGGTTTTAATGTAAGAGATATTCTCTTGCTGGTAAAGATCATGCAGCCTCAACATGACCCTGGAAAGAAGAGTCTCTGTAGTCCTTCCCTATCACCGGCATTCTTCTTATGGTAGAAGGTCCTTACTCTGTTGGCCAATCCTGTAGTTTCTAATCTAGAAATCATTCTTGGAGGTTAATTCTGCAGCATGTTCCTGAAGCTCCTCCAATAATTCCCCATGTTAATTCTCAAAAATTGTTAAAGGAATAGTCTTATTGTCTATAACTAAACCTTAATGAGTACAATATTTAGCACCAGAAATGGTTATAAGTATCAGACTCTGTAGGATAAAAATTTGATATAGGTTATGTAATTGGGCTGAGTCGAAGGCAGTGAAGCCTGGTTACTATTTGAGAATAGAAAACCAGCAGCCTAATGTACCCATTGGTAAAGCAGTACTTAAATGAGTCTTACAGTCATCTGGAATGAAGCTTCTATTGAAGGTATAACTTGGCAAATGAAGCAGTTGCTGCCTTCATTCTGCCAACACTCAGTACTTGGCACCTGACAAAGGTATAGTAAACCGAGACAGTGTAAGGACCAGTAGCCACCCCCACCTCCCCCTCAACACTCCGTGCTTCTTTTTCTCTCAACAGAGCTGAAGATCCACATATTCGCCCACTACTAATATTTGACATTCACCTGAAATTGACAAAGGCACCATGATTTATGCCACATCATTCTTCCAAATGGAATTATCATAGTTTTGGATAAGTGACAAGGTATGTGTTTATACATGCAAGGCAGTAAAATTATTCCCTGAAATAACAAGAATTTTTTTTTTTTTTTTAGGAAAAATAAGACTGGCTTTATGGTCTTCATGGATAAGCAGTACAAGTACATTTCAGGTTTTCCCACAAATTGTCCCCCACCCCCCGAAACTTTGAGAATCACCAATCTATCAGATAATAAACATCAGAGATCTCCTCTTCTGCTTTTAATCATCGTCAGACACCAGAGGATGTCTGCTGTCTCTGCTTCAGCCCCTCCCAGGCTGCTTGAGGAGCCTCATCAACTGGGATTTGAATGGGCCCTGCCTCTTCACTGGCCGCAAAGCGAAACAGGATGCTGGATGCTGGTTGCGTCAGTGAGGAGCCCCCAGAAGCCCTTCCTCACAATCTGGGATTGTTTACTAAAATATGCAATGAGGTTTCCTGTTCCCTGTGCCTGATAATATTGTATACCCAAGAACAAATTGAATCTATGCCACGAGTAATTGCCAGGTGACCCCAAAGTTGATGTGTTTGACTATGCAGTAAAGATAAAGTTTCTCCAAGGATCAACTCTCAGCATATTAGACAAATTTAATTTCAAATTCTTATTTACAAGTTTTTTTCCCTCCCTGGGCATTACTCATTAAAAAAAAAAAAGTTGCTGTTACCGTTTTTTCCTTTGATAAGACTCAGGCGGCCACAGCTCGGTCTTCTCTTGGGTCCTCGACAAAGAAGTTGGATCTCTCCACCTCACAGCCACAGACCACTCGGAGATCAAGGCTTCTGCAGGCCCCTCTGTCGTGAATGGAGGAGAAGGAGAGAAGGTGGGAGGCTGAGTATGTAAATCCTGCCTGGTAGACAGCCTGTGTTGTTTTTTCTTGGTAAGAGGAGGCTCAATTAAGAGTTAACCTCTAACCCCAGAGCCCCAAAGCTTAGAACGAGGCTCTGTAAGGTTTTCATGGAGAGATTATTGAAGGCTACAGAAGGAAGTTAAAAACAATCTCAGTGAAAAGGACATGACTGTGGTTTTTTCATTTTGAAGGATGAAATGGTGGCCCTGTGTTGAAAGGGAGAGTAGGTATGTTACCGGCAAAATCAGTCCTAATGATGGCCAGTTTCTAGAAAGTTTGGGGGCTTGGGGTTTCTCAATTGGGCCAAGCAAGCTGCTCTACTCTCCAGGGATATTTGACTCTAGACCCAGATAACATCAGCCACGATGCTCTGCAATACTGACTTCAGGAGTCAGTGGTATCTAAGCCAGGCAGAACAGAATAGTGATGACCCCCAATGGACCCGTGAGTGGAACCTGGGAGTAGAGCTCTCTCCCCTGATTCCCACAGTTGAGGTCTTCCTGTTCTCTGTTGGGGGAAGCAGCAAAGGAGAAAGGACTGACAGAGTGCCTACATAAATCGGTTATGAGTAACACATAAACAAGGAACAACAAACTGCGGAAGGCCGCAGGAGGCCTCTGAGAAGAAGTCTTCTCCATGCCTCACGTTCCGGTGCAAGGTGACCTAGGCTCTGTTACCATAAACATGCTCAAGGACATAAAACCCCTTCGTAGCACTAAGACGTAAGCAGACTTGTAGGCTCCATGTAAGGCCTGCATTCCACCAGCTGCATATAGATCATAGGCTAAAGATAACCACATGTTCCTATTTTGTGAAACTCCCAAACCACCACCGTTATCAAACTTTAGAATGACACACTAGTTCCAGCTCACTGATTCAGTTCCGGCTCACTGATTCACCCCACCATCACCCCACCCTCTCCCCACTATCACTCCACCCCCACCCTATAGATTACAGTGATTTTAACCAATAAATACTGTGGTGAACATAAGCTTGGGGCCTTCACTGCCTCCAGAGTGAAAAGTGACGGCCCCCTGGTCCCACTCTGTGCATTCTTAATCTTTTTCTCATTCCTTTGTCGCCACTGAACTCGGGGTACCCATGGGTGATGTGGGGGCTGGTTCCCTACATCCTCTACTTTTCTCCTTCTGTTTATCTGAAAGACCCTTCAGTGCCTCTCCTGGTATAAAACTTAATCCTGAGCACTCCTGCCCCCGGGGCCTCAGCCTGATTGATGGGCTTCTGGAAACCAGCTTGTTCATATCTGTCTATCCTATCATTGTACCTCCCCCTGCATCACCATGGCTCACTCATATTTTTGGAATGCATAAACTGCAGGCTCTTGGCTTAGCAGCTGAGTTGTAGCTCAGCTCTGCTCTCATCTAAGCTGACTGGAATGATAATGCTTCTACTTGAGTGACTCCAAGTATTGCTTCTTCCCGAGATTTCGCCTGGGTGTCCCATTCACGAGGTTCCACCCCTGGGTTAGTCATGTCACCTCTCATAAAATGCGCTGCAAACTCTGATCACAATACAACTTTGCCTGAGGCTCAATTGCTCTCTGTTTCCCTGAGTTCATGCCTCTTTCTTACTCTCAGGACTTCACTTTTCCTGTCCTTCCTTCTGGTATGTGCCTCACTTACCCGGCTCACTCCTACCTAGTATGACTACTCCACGCCTTGCCTCAGAAATCACTTAATCAAGGAAAAATTATCTGAATTCCCACCTCCTGCCATCCCAGATTTGGGCTTGGGTCACCTGCTTCCACTATCCCTGCTTTTTACTATAACATTTGCCAATCTGTAGTCTAATCACCTGCTCATTTGCTTTCTCTATCAGCAAACTTGGGGCTTCTTGAGAGGTTAGGGCACAGCTCCTTGTTTACTGGTGTGTCCTAAGTATATGAAAGGTACTCAAATGTGTGTTGAAGAAGTAACTTGAGGCAAAATTTCTAGTTACTAAATTAAACTATTGGAATGGTCCTTCACTATTCTGTACTCACTGTGTGAGAGGTTAGAGTATAATAGAGAAAGAAAAAATGAAAGAAGAATTGGAAGGAGAAAGAAAAGGAAGAAAAAATCTAGATAGAGGCAGGCTCTCTAGAGTTAATTTTTCAGGCTCAGAAGTTTGGAAACAGACCTTAACGTTTCTGATTCAACAAGACACAGGGATACAGTGTGTATTTCTCTAGTCTATTGCCCTCCATGTATTGTAGTACATTTCACCCATTAAATATTTCTTAGTGCTGGGAGCTTGGATCCGGGAAGGAATAAATGTATGGAGCCTGCCTTTGAGAAACTCAGACTCTGCTGGGATAGATGGACATGAAAATCATCAGTTTTTCCAAGTAGTCAGATGTTGCAAAAATAACAACATAAGGTGGGGGATATATGTGCTAGAACAAATAGGAATTTCATGGACAAAGTAGAGACAGTTCAGAGAGTGTGAACAGCATGCATGAAGACATAATGCTGTGAAGGACCATGGTGTTTTCAGGTTACAGAGAAGAGTTCTATGTGGCTGGATCAGAGGATGCAGAGAGAGGGGATAGGGAGGCACAGAGTGGTCAACTGGGTGCTGGAGTTCCCATTGTGAAAAGTGTGGGGTCCCATGCTAAGGGAATGGAAACCTCTGAGTGACTCCAGGACAGGGGTAACTATGGCCCGCGGACCAAATCTGACCAGCTGCCTGTTTTTGCAAACACCATTTTATTGGAACCCAGCCACAGCTGTGTTCTTTTACTTACTGTGTCTGACTTGATTAGCAGTACAAGTGCAGAGTTACGTAGTTGTGACAAGGCTGTCTGGTCTATACAATCTAACATATATATCAACAGGCCCTTTATAGAAAGTTTGCAGACCTTTGCTCTAAGCCACAGAGCGATGTGGTCAGATTGACATTTTAGAAAGATCACTCCAGGAGTTGCGTGGGTCTTTGTGTAAGACCCTATTTAGACAAACAAAAGGTGGCGTTTCTGGAAGATTTGAAAATTTCCAACCGGAATTTATAAAACCCTAAATCCCTCAGCTATGTGCTGCACTATTATGATTTCTTCATCCTTCTTCTCCCAAACTGAGATCATGTTTATGTGCCCATCTCTAAACCAGAGTTAATTCCTTTAGGGCAAGGAATTGTAGTATTCTTATTTTTTTCATCTTTGTATATGGAGTATCTGATTGCCTGCCACCTACAGCTTAATCAATGAATTTAAGTGAATTGTTAAAAGATTGCTCAAATGACAATCGTTCATTTCATTGACATGAAATGGTTGACAGCCACCATCACCTCATTCACCTGCTTTGAGTGACCCCAGCCTGAGTGCTCATCTGTAGGTGGGGACTACAGAGGGGAAGATCTGGTCCTTTACTCTGCCTGGAGCCCTAGGGAGGACTCTGACTTGAAGACAGCTTTTATCCTAGTTGTCTGTGTCTCGTTTGCCTCCAGGCGCCCTAAGATTTATTTTGAGGTCTTTTCCAGATTTTGTCCCCAGGTAGGCACTCCTTGACTGAAATCCTAAAGAAAGCAAGGTGAGGCTCAGGCTTGCTCCTGGCCACAGGAGTTCTTTATGAGGCTACTCGGCAGTTGCAAATAAAGATTAAGGGCCAAGCAAACAACCCAGCAAGTGATAACTGCAAAGCTGGCTTAATCTTAATGAAATCTGCAACATATATTTATATAAATCATAATGACGCCTGCTTGCCTTCTGTGTAATTTGCTTGGATGGGTTTGGAATGACACAGCCAATTGTTTTGCCACTGCCTTTACCCTATTTTGAAGCTCTCCTCAGCAGCCCACGCCAGACCAACAATGACATCCTGCTGGCCCAGTGGGACCCTAAGCCTGCTGAAAATGCATTATGCTTAACTCCTCAATCGCCTAGGAGAGCAGGAGTTATCTTCTAACCTGAATCTCAGAAAGGATGTGATGGAGGGAATTGTGGGTGCAATGACTATTATTGGGCTCCTATTAACAATAATTTCCCTCCATCTCTCAACCATTCTCCATCCTAATGTCCTCAGGGATTCCAGTACTCCCAGAACCGAGTTCTTTAGCATTCACTCATGTCATTATGACTCAGCTTGCCAATCTGGGCACAAAGAAGCCAGATACAAGCCAGTCACAGCAAGGTAGAAGCAGATCGCTGATGGTGCACCTTCACTTCCTCCCTCTGATTCACTCTCCTCCCTGGCACTGCGTCCCGGCCCACCCCTCCTCTGCCCACTGCTGTCCTTCCTGAGTCTTTAGTTCAGTGGTTCTCCAAATGTGTCCTAAGGATGACGCATCAAAACCAACTAAGGTGTTTAAAAAAGCTCTTCATTTCTTGGGATGAAGCCCAATAATGTGCACTTTTAACAGACTTCCTGGATGATTCTTGTGCTTGTTCAAGTTTGAGAACCATTGAGCTTAACCTAGATATTGAGAGATCTCTGTCTTTAATCATAGTTAAGATCCGTCCTGTTTTTAATTTGTCCAATGGCAAGACTTCTTCCTGAGACCTTCTCATTTCTTTTTATCCGTGATTGAATTTACCTTGGTCATCTTTGAATTTTGTATCTTATTCTATTTTCTCCAGAGACTTGTTCTTGCAGTTTTGTCTGGCTGAGCCCAGCTTCTCCCATCCCTCTGCAGGGCCAGCTCCACCTCATTTTTTTCGGTGAGGAGGGATCTCAGTTCAAATGTCACCTTCTCAGAGAAGACTTCTTTGGTCATCATATTTAAAGTACTTCCTGCAACTAGATTACAGTCACAATGTTCTGCTTCATTTCTTCTGAGCTTGTGGCACAATTGGTTTATGCTGTTGTTCATTTATTTGTGTTTATTGTGCTATATCCCATGGAAATGTAAGTTTTATGAGGTCAAGAGCCTTGTTTACCATGTTTTCAATAGGCTCCTGGAACCTAGCCCAGTGCCTGATGTGGTAGACACTCAGGAAGCATTTGCTAAAGGAATGGATGAATAAATATTGTTGTATTCAAAGAAAGTGATAGATTTCAAGAAAATCCAAGTGATACATGTCACCCTGAGCAGATGGCCTGCGGCCATCAGATGACAGTTCAGAGGCAGCAGTGCAATGCCTTACACTGGTACTCAGGGTTCTCTACCATGTGGTCCTAATCTATCTTTTTGGCCCTATATCTCATTAATCCTCTTAGAGTACCCTGTACTCACTTAGCATTCCCTGTTCCTGAACCACACCCTTAATTTTTTTGCAAGGAAGACCTTTTATAAACTGGTCCCTCTACTAGAAATTCCTCCTTGTCCCTAATAATTCTATGTTTTGCAAAGTGCGGTCTCTAAGGCTTAAGGAATAAATATACAGATATTTAGTGAGTGACTTGTAGATGCCCAGCCTTGGGCTGAAGGACTGAAGCAGCCACCCACACTTCTCTGCATGGTCTTAGAAAGACCTTTCCCTCCACTGGGTTTCAGTTAACTCATCCACCGCTGTCAGATGCGTTTGGATGGTCTCCACAGGCTCTTACAGTTCTGAAAGTACTCTGATATTCGCAGAGAATGCCTGTGGAACCATAGGCATTGTGTTGGGCCAGAGGAAGGAAGGAATATTTGGGAAGACTTTCTGCAGCTCCTCAAATGCTGCCATGTAGAAAAAGACTATCTTTCATTGGCTCTTAACTTGTTTTGCCTCAATTCCTCCAAAACAGCTGGGCAACACTGAACATTGGACAGAAACTAATGCAGCCAATTTCCGTAAAACAAACAAATAGACCTAATGTCATGTTACGTGATAATAGATTAGCAGCATCTTCAAATCAGAGAAGTCATTAAACATTGGGTTCCCTGAGGCACTTACAGGGAAAGAACTTCCAACACCAATGCCAGCCTGCCCCAAGCAGGCAACCTGAGACTCAGGTCTTCTCTCTCTAAAGGAAGAAAAGTGTGTCTGAATGTGAAACTGCAAAAAGGGCCGTGGTTACAAATGTATTGCCCAACCAGCATTCCACCTTTCCCATGTCAGGCCCCTCTACTGGAACAGAAAACATTAGAATGAACTTTGATTGTCCTCATATCCACATCCTTTCAGGACAATTTGAGTGAGAAAAGGTTTCTACAGATTCCCCCAAGAACAATGGCATACATGGGCTTTGGGGACAGACAGACCTGAATTTGAATCCTAAGCCCTCCTTTTACTGGCTACAGGACATTGATCACATAAAATTCTTGGTTTCCTGTTCTATCAAAGGAACCATTGGAAGGATCACTAGGTAACCCACATGAAGTGTCTGGCACCATGCTAGGGGATATTGTGGGTGATAAACAAATGTTATTCTCCCTTTTTCTGTCATACAGATCAACACTTTGAACTTTCATGGCTCCATCTTTGAATAGACAAACATCTTACCACCATCTCCCTGAAATCTCGGTTCTCAGTTGAGGTGTTTGCTGGAAGGTATGAAGCTCTGCCTTCTCCCCAATTCATCCATCAAGCCTTCTGACTTGCGCTTCTTACACTGTGAATCTCTCTGGTGGAGTGCTTATCAAAATCAATTACCTTCCTTCCCAAGATGGAGAGCTATTTAAGGACCTGAGGGTTGTATTCACTTCTAGTATCCCCATCATCAAGAAAAAAATGCCTGGTACGTAATAATTGATCTGATTTCCTGTGGCCAAACGATAGAAACCACACACTAGAAGAAGGAGAGACCTACTGAAAGCAGGAGATACAACAGCTGATGACTTGATGTAGAGGTCAGTAGAGACACATAGCTCTACTATTTACAGATATCTGATATATAATAACAGAACTTCATAGAGAAAAAATGACTTTTTATTCTCTACACACTCTATTCATTCAACAAATATTGACTGAAGATCAATTTTTCATGAGACACTGTAAGGAAGAGCTGGACTGAACTTCTAATCCAGCCCTCTTCAACTCAATCCAGTTCAATTTGGAGGGGATGGATGAGGTAGTGCTAAATAGGAGTCACTACAAAACCGAAGCCAACCCTTTGCCTTCAAGGAGCTCAACATCTGGCTAGAGAGACAAGATTAGAAAGGATGAAGTCCTTTTGGGAGGCCAAGGCAGGCAGATCACGAGGTCAAGAGATTGAGACCACCCTGGCCAACATGGTGAAACCATGTCTCTACTAAAAATACAAAAATTAGCTGGGTGTGGTGGTGCACGCCTGCAGTTCCAGCTACTTGGGAGGCTGAGGCAGGAGAATCATGTGGTCCCAGGAGGTGGAGGTTGCAGTGAGTCAAGATGGCGCCACTGCAATCCAGCCTGGGTGACAGAGTAAGAATCCATCTCAAAAGAAAAAAAAAAAAAGAAAGAAAGAAGTAATTGAATATTTAAGGTATTAACTATATTTTCTCATGTTGGTGCAAATATTTTGCCAGTTCACTATTGCTTTTTACTTTGTTTATGCGAATTTTGACATGGAGAAACTATTCATTTGTATGTAGTCAAATCTATCAATCATTTTCTTTTAGCCTCTCAGGGTGTATGTGTGTATGAAGGTTTTAATCGTTTCTGTGTTAGTAGAATTTTGTTGTTGTTGTTAACGGGAAACTTTTATTTCTACTTAATGAGAGTATACAGAATTTGTAAAGAAAAAAGTTATTTTGCACTGCAAATTACTATAAAATCAAACACAATGTATAGGAAATGAACAGAACTCAAGTATATCTAGGAAGAGTAAATTGTGTTCTGAATCTTCTGTTTAAGAAAGCAAGGAGGCTGATGTGGTGGCTCACACCTGTAATCCCAGCACTTCGGGAGACCAAGGTGGGTGGATCACCTGAGGTCAGGAGTTCGAGGCCAACCTGACCAACAAGGCAAAACCCTGTCTCTACTAAAAATATAAAAATTAGCCGAGCATGGTGGTGGGTGCCTGTATCCCAGCTACTCGGGAGGCTGAGACATGAGACCAACTTGAACCCAGGAGACAGAGGTTGCTGTGAGCCAAGATCATGCCATTGCACTCCAGCCTGGGCAACAGAGTCAGACTTCACCTCAAAAAAAAAGAAAAGAAAAGAGAAAACAAGCAAGGAAATATGTGTATGTATATTACTACCTTTAAGAATTATTTCCATAAAAACTCAAAATGAAAAAATTTTAACCTCAGTTGTATTGAAAATTAATTTCTATAGACTAGCTTCTTTCCTAACCATTTAAATAAATAAGGCATGACTGAAAAATGTGAAATGCGTGAGGAGTGAGGAGTATTTTCCTGAGAGCTGTGCGACCATAGGACTGGCTGGGAAGGGAAATCCTCATGGCAATTAACCTGTGAATCAGATTCAACAATCATGTATGAGATTGCTAGACTATATCTCATGAACCAGTGTAACAACTATGCAGATCTGTTTTTATTCCCATTGCATAGGTAAGGAAATCAAGACTCAGAGATGTGAAACTATTTCCTCTAAGATGTGCAACTGCTAAATTGTACGTTTGAAATTTGAGCTTATAACTTTAGATCAAATGTAACTGGAGACCCTTCAGAAAATTTCTTACATGGAGCCTGAGACTCCCTTAAGCTCCTGGGTAATATTTTCTTCCCTCTCATGAAACAGAGAAGATACACAGACTGTGGCTATTACTAAGTGTGGCACCTCAGGATCTGAACTACTTTCTCTGAGATGCAGCATCCCTTTGCCATGGGAGGAAAGCCTGTAGCATTTGCTATTTCTTATTTCCTGCTCCTTTTTGGCAAGTATACTCCCTTGCCTGTCTTGTTTGTTTGTTTCAACAGTAGAAAGAAATGGATGTCCTTTTGGAACTTAAATAAGATGAAAAATAATTGTGATAGAATTTTTCCCATAAGGTGTGACTCGTCTCCTGCAGGGTGGGTCATCTGCGGGCTGTCGTTCACTTCCTTTAGGTGCTGAGTGAGCAATAGCAGCTCTGGCTCAGAGTTGCTCCAGCTATTTGGGTTATTTTTTGGTTTCACATGAATTTTAGAAGTTTTTCCTAGTTCTGTGAAAAATGACATTAGCAGCTTGATAAGAATAGTGCTGAATCTATAGATTACTTTGGGCAGTATGACTATTTTAATGATGCTGATCTATAGGCATGGAATATTTTTCCACTTGTGTCATCAATAATTTATTTCAACAGTGTTTTGCAGTTCTACTTGTAGAGATCTCTCACCTCCCTGTGGTTAGATTCTGAGGTTTTTTTTTTTTTTTTTTGCAGCTATTATAAATGTGATTGTGTTGTTGATTTGGCTCTCAACTTGAATGTTATCAGTGTATAGAAATGTTACTGATTTTTATACATTAATTTTGATCTTGAAACTTTACTGAAGTCATTTATCAGTGCCAGAAGGCTTTTGGCAGAGTTTTTGGGGTTTTCTAGGTATAAAATCATGTCATCTGCAAAGAGAGATGGTTCACCTTCTTTTCTATTTAGATGCTTTTTACTTCTTTCTCTTGATGATTGCTCTGGAAGGACTTTCCGTACTCTGTTGAATAGAAGTGGTGAGAGTGGGCATCTATGCCTTGTTCTTGTTCTCAAGGAAAATGCTTCCAGTTTGCTCATTAGCTGTGGATTTGTCATAGACAATTATTATTTTGATGTTCCTTTGATGTCTAGTTTCTTGAGGTGGTTTATTATGAAGGGACACTGGATTTTATCAAAAGCTTTTTTCATACCTAACGAGATGATAATATGGTTTTTAATTTTGTTAATGTGATTTATTTGCATGTGTTGAATCAACCTTGCAGTCCTGGAATGAAGCCTACTTGATCATGCTGAAGTAACTTCTTGATGTGCTTCTGGATTCATTTTGCTAGTGGTTTGATTTTTGCTTGAAACTGTCAAGAGAGTAAACAGACAACCTACCGAAACGGAGGAAATATTTGCAAACCATGCACCTGACAAAGGTCTAATGACAAGAATATATTTATGTGTATGTTTATCAGGTATATTGGTCTGTAGTTTTCTTTTTTTTTTAATTGTCTTTGCCAGGTTATGGTATCAGGGTGGTACTAACCTTGAAGAATTAATTAAAAAGGAGTCATTTCTCCTTTATTTTTTGGAATAGTTTGAGTAGGATTGGTAATAGCTGTTCTATATCTGGTAGGATTTGGCTGTGAATTCATATAGTCTGGGGCTTTTTTTGGTTGGTAGTTTTTTTATTACTGATTCAATTTCAGAACTTTATATTGGCCTGTTCAGGGTTTCAATTTCTTCCTGATTCAATCTTACAACATTGTCTGTTTCCAGGAATTTACCCATTTTTCTCTAGATTTTCTGGTTATATGCATAGATACGTTCCTAATAGTCTCTGATAATATTTTGCATTTCTGTGATCGGTTGTAATGTCACTTTTGTCATTTCTGGTTGTGCTTCTTTAGACCTTCTCCCTTTTTTTCTTTGTTAATCTAGCTAGTGGTCTATTGATCTTGTTTACCATAAAAAAAAAAAACTTCTGGTTTCATTGATTCTTTGTACAAATTTGTGTATCTCAATTTCATTTAGTTCTGCTCTGATTTTAGTTATTTCTGTCTTCTGCTAGCTGTGAGGTTATTTTGATTTTCTTTCTAGTTGCTCTAGGTGTGATATTAGATCATTAATTTGAGATCCTTCTAAATTTCTGAGGTAGGCATTTAGTTCTGTAAACATTCCCCGTAGCTCTTCCTTTGGTGCATCACAGAGATTTTGGTATGTTGTGTCTCTGCTTTCATTTATTTCAAATATGTTTTTGACTTCTGCCTGAATGCCATTGTTTACCCAGCAGTCACTCAGGAGCAAGTTGTTCACTTTTCATGTAACTGTGTGGTTTTGAGAGATCTTCTTGGTATTGATATCTATTTTTATTCCTCCGTAGTCTGAGAGCACGGTTGGTATTGATTTTGATTTTTCTTTATTGAGATGCTTTATGGCTGAGCATATGATCAATCTTGGAATATGCTCCACGTGCAATTTAGAAAAATACATATTCTGGGGTTGAGTGGTGTAGTATTCTATAGATGTCTGCTAGGTCCATTTGGTCAAGTATCAAATTTAAGTCTAGAATTTGTTAGTTTTCTGCCTCGATGACCTGACACTGTGAGCAAGGTGAAGTCCCCCACTATTTTTGTGTAGCTCTTTAAGCCTTTTTGTACGTCTAGAAGTACTTGTTTTATGAATCTGAGTGCTCCAATGTTGGGTGCATATATATTTAGAATAGTTCAGTCTTCTTATTGAATTGAACCCTTTATCACTATGTAACCCATTTTGTTTTTCCTTTTTTACTGTGTTGGTTTAAAGTCTGTTTTATCTAATATAAGAATAGCAATCATTGTTCTTTTTTTGTATTCCATTTGAGTGATAGATCTTACTTCAACCTTTTACTTTGAAGCTGTGGTTGCCATTACAAGTGAGGGGTTCTCTGAAAGACAGCAAACAGATGGGTCTTTTTTTTTAATCCGACTTGCCACTTTTTGCCTTTTAAGTGGGGTGTTTTTAGGTCTCCCTTCAAGGTTAACTTACCTTCAAGGTTAATATTAATATGTGAGGTTTTGATCCTATCATGAAGCTGTTGGCTTGTTGCTTTGAAGTTTCTATTGTGTGGCTGCTTTAGGGGGTCTGTGGGCTGTGTACTTCAGTGTGCTTTCATGGTAGCAGGTGTTCTTTTGTTTCCGTGTTTAGAATTCTATTAAGTATCTCTTGTATGGTTGATCTAGTGATAATAAATTCCTTTAGTGGTTGCTTGTCTGGAAAAGATTGTATTTCTCCTTTGCACATGAAGCTTAGTTTGGCGGGATATAAAATTTTTGGTTGAAACTTCTTTTCTTTAATAATGCTGAAAACATGCTCTGAGCCTCTCCTGGCTTGTAAGATTTCTGCTGAGAAATCTGCTGTTAGCCTGATGGGATTCCCTTTATATGTGATCTGACTTTTTCTCTAGCTGCCTTTAAGACTTCTTCTTTAGTGTTGAGCTTGGACAGTCTGGTGACTGTGTTCCTTGATAATGATCATTTTGTACAGTATCTCACAGGTGTTCTCTGAATTTCTTGTAGCTGGGTGTCTATGTCTCTAGCAAGATTTAGGGATATCTTTTTGAATTATCCCCTCAAATATGATTTTCAGCTTGTTTTCTTTGTCTCTCAGGAATGCCAATAGTTCATAGGTTTGGTTGCTTTACATAATACTATATTTATTTTTTTAAAAATTGAGACAAAGTCCAGCTCTATCACCCAGGCTGGAGTGCAGTGGCACAATCTGGGCTCACTGCAACCTCCACTTCCCAAGGTCAACTCATTCTCCCACCTCAGCTTCCTGAGTAGCTGGGACTACAGGTACACACGACAATGCCTGGCTAATTTTTTTTTTTTTGGCATTTTTTTTGTAGAGACAGGGCTTTACCATGTTGTCCAGGCTGGCCTCAAACTCATAAGCTCAAGCAATCTGCCCCCCTCAGCCTCCCAAAACGCTGGGATTATAGGTGTGAGCCACTGTACCCAGCCAGTCTGACTAGTTTAGTTTGAAAGATCAGTCTTCTAGCTCTAAAATTCTTTCTTCTGCTTGGTCCAATCTATTGATAAGGCTTTCAACTGTATTTTGAAATTTCTTAAGCAAGTTTTTCAATTCTCGAATCTCTGATTTTTTTGTTTGTTTGTTTGTTTTTGAGACAGAGTCTTGTTTTTGTTGCCCAGGCTGGAGTGCAATGGCACAGTCTTGGCTCTCTGCAACCTCTGCCTCCTGGGTTCAAGTAATTCTCCTGCCTCAGCCTCCCAAGTAGCTGGCATTACGGACACATTCCACCACACCTAGATAATTTTTGTATTTTTAGTAGAGACGGGGTTTCACCGTGTCGGCCAGGCTGGACTCCACTGCCTCGGCCTCCCAAAGTGCTGGGATTACAGCCCTGAGCCACCGAGCTCCACCTGATTGATTTCTTTTTAAAATGTTTACCTCTTCCTTCATTTCCTGGATTGCTTTAGAAGTTTCTTTGTGTAGTTTTAAAATCTTGTCTTGGATCTCACTGAGCTTCCTTGCAATCCATGTTTTAAATTCTTTATCTGTCATTTCTGAACTTCCATTTTGGTTAGGGACCATTGCTGGAGAGTTCTGGTGATGTCACTACATTCAGATTTGTCATGGTGCTGGAATTCTTATACTAGTTTTTTCTTATCTGGAGACTTGTACTTTTTATAGTTATTTTTGTGTGGGTAGGATTTTTTCCCTGCATTATTAGTTTTTCTCCTTTCCTTCACAGCCATCTCCAAACCTCTACCCAAGTTAGCTCCAGGGATTGAGAGAAACAAAGTGCTCGTCCTCAGCCTTGGATCCCCAGTGGAAAGATGAATAAGAGGGAGGCTCTCTGCCTCTTTCACATACTGGGGCTTCCCTCACCTTAACAGCCCAATGGCAGCTTTTTGCCTGCATTCTCCTTCCTGGGATCTGAGATATCCTTTGCAATGCCTGTGGATTTCCCATTTTCCTTCTTAAAGCTCACAGAGTTTATCTTTGCTAAGGCACCAAAGAACTTACTCATACAGCCAAATGCCACTTGTACCCCAATAACTTATGGAAAAATATTATTTTTTTTAAAAAAAAACCTCTAATTCACCACCTTGGAAAAAAAGATACAATATTTTGAGATATAAAGGTTAGTGCTGAAAAATATACATTCACACAACTAGAAGAGTTGAAAATGCCTTTGGGGAAGCAAATGAATGAGGTTCAGGGCAGGTGCAAGGACAGGGGCAGGAATTACTGTTTTTCATGATAAGTCTTATAGAGCTATTTGACTTCTCATATAATATTCATGTATATCCTTAATAGAAATTAGAATTACATTTCAAAAATACCTGCAGGCAGAGGCCGGGAATGTGCAGGTCATACCTGGATAATGCTTTGCATTGTATTTGGTAGAAATGGAAAACCAAACATCGTATGTTCTCATTGATATATGGGAGCTAAGCTATGAGGATGCATAGGTATAAGAATGATACAATGGACTTTGGGGACTTGGGGGGAAGAGTGGGAGGGGGTGAGGGATAAAAGACTACAATTAGGGTACAGTGTATACTGCTCAGGTGATGGTTGCACCAAAATCTCACAAATCACCACCAAAGAACTTACTCATGTAACCAAATACCACTTGTACCCCAATAACTTATGGGAAAATAAAAATTTTTAAAAAGAACTAAAGGTAAACGAAAGAAAAAGCGAGTAGTCATGCAATTGATCTCTTGTGGAAATAAAGTAAGAACTAAAGTTTGGTTTGGGTCTCAGTAGAGGTGGACAAAGTTTGGCAGACCTTAAAGAAAAATCACTCAGTGTTTAATTGGATTTTCATGTGAATCCATTATCATTATGGGGAGATGAGGGTAACAATTTATCTCCATTTTACAAATGAGGATCTGAAACTCATAGAGATTAAGTGTCTTGGCAAGGACACCCCGCTTATGAGAAGCAGAGCTGGGACAAGTAACGCCAAATTCATTACTCTTCTTAATTTTGCAGTGCCTGTTACCCTAAAGAGTTGAGCCTGAGCTCAAGGATGCATTATTGATACAGATAATGAGCAGCCCAAGAGGTGCATTTATTTAAACAGTTATTGACGAACCATCCACATTCATTCAGATGATTATGCGGTGCTTAGCTAGGTGATCACTACGCGTTGCTCACCTGTCCTGAAGCCAGTCCCAGAGAAATTGGTAAAATAAGGTGACTCAGACACAGACAGCTTTGACTCAGAGTAGAGGCTTCCTCAGACATCTTGCTTTCCTTGCTTGGTTCTACTACTTACCTTCAGTTTGCAGGTGTTCCCTACCTAGCTGCCTTTGGACACACTCCATCCTCACTATGTGGTTTAAAAATTAAATCTGCCTGCAGTCTTGGCAACAGTGACCCATTTGTTCCAGTTTTCCTGTAACTGTCCTTGTTTTAAGCACTGAAAGTCTCATACCCTAGGAAAGCCTTTAGTCTCAGGCCCAGTGGAATGGCTGGTCCTGTGAGGGTCATGTTTTTTGGCCACCTTTATGAATATGACCTAGCTTGGCCCATATGCTCTAAGATGATTCCACAAATTGTGAATGGTTCTCTAAGAACTTTTCACATTCAGCACCTTGGTCCTGTATTCAGCTGATTAGAGAAGCAGGGGACATGCATATATTCCTCTTGTTTTTCATCCCCCAAGTGTTCCCAGTTGAATAAAGATCTGGTTATATAATCTGGGGCAAGTTATTTAAATAGCCTCAGGTGGATCATTGGTACCAATAATGCTTCATAGGGATGAAATAAAGGTTATACTATTTATCATATGGTTTCTATATGTCAGAAATTCTGTTAAGTTCTTAATAGAGGTTTTAACTAATATTTATTTATTTATTTATTTTATTTATTTTATTTATTTTTCTGTCTCCTTTCACTAAAATGCAAGGTTCGAGGCAGGGGATTCTGTCTATTTTCTTCTTTTGGGTGCTTGGGTGACAGAGTCTCGCTAAGTCACCCAGGCTGGAGTGCAACGGCGCAATCTCAGCTCACTGCAACCTCCGCCTCCTGGGTTCAAGTGATTCTCCTGCCACAGCCTCCCGAGTAGCTGGGATTACAGGCGTACACCACCACACCCAGCTAATTTTTTTATTTTTAGTAGAAACGGGGTTTCACCGTGTTGGCCCGGCTAGTCTTACATTCCTGACCTCATGATCCACCCACTTCAGCCTCCCAAAGTGCTGAGATTACAGGCGTGAGCCACTGTGCCTGTCCTAATTTTGTCTATTTACTTTACTGTGTTATCCCATTGAATATATACAGCCTATTGAATGAATATATATCTTCAACTATATCCTGCATATTTTTTTGAGTAAACGAATGCATTATTTAACGCTATACAAAACTAGCTATCCTCATCCCAATTTTACAGATTAAGAAATTGGTGTTTATAAGTTTTAAGTAACTTGCTCATTCATAGCTGGCTCATAGCAGGACAATACCTCCCCTGGCTGTGGCTCTTCTATGTCTCACTCTTAGTTGTCACTGCTGCAGACAACACAGAGACCGTGGTTTTAAACTTAAAGGCCTGGAAACTTGTCCCTCCCTGTCTGCCTAGTACATTCAGGTCTATTCCAATAGGGAGGCAGGGCCAATGGAGCGGCATTAATTGCTGGTGACGACTGTGCACATCTGAACCAGGGAAGTGGCACCTTCCATCAGCGCTTGTCTCTTCCTATCACGCTGGGAGTAATCTGACCTGACATTCCATCACCATTTGACAGGAATGTCACTGCCTGGAGACACAAAAATGATAAACAGGAAAGCCCCAGCAGAGTGACAGCCAGAACATCTGTGTGTGACAGTTGTGGGTGGTCTGCACAAGTAAGGCTGGTTGCATGCGGGTGGTTGCTCACCCCATTGCACAACCTGGAGTGCCCGATAGCTGCATCTAGGCCTGTCAAAAGTGTAGGGAAGAAAGGCGCACTTTCCCGGGTTTGAATCTCAGCTGTGCTCCTCTGTAGCGCTATACTGACTTCCGTGTCACCTGTCTTTTCATAATTCTCCTGAGGCTCTTTGATTGCTTGGATTTTGCATCTGTCCTTTTATTCTTTCTTACACTCCCAGCATTACCTTACACATGGACATAGCCCCTTTGTCTTTACATTTATTTTCTTTCCCAAATGAGATAAATACAAAGAATACATGTTTGCCTAATGTAGATTTCACTGGAGACTCTAGAATAGAGAGCATGTCGCACAGTGTCATCAACTCAAAATCTCATACTATTTGGCAATGGCCCAACACCACATGGGGACTCCGCCCATCTTCACACACTGCTTAAGTTTCCACTGTTTTGAAAAATTCTCTGTTTTCCCCCTTCTTTCCATGCCTTTCAACCTCTCCCTCCAGAAACAACCCAGGACCCTCAAATTCTTCTCCTTGGGCTTAGAACAGAGTAGATTTCCCTGCCTCAAGCTATTCAGAGACAAAGAGCCTTAGATGACAGTGGAGGATAATCTACATAGAACAGAGTAGATTTCCCTGCCTCAAGCTATTCAGAGACAAAGGGCCTTAGAAGAGTGGAGGATAAACTAGAAAGCAAAAAAGAAGGAAAAGACATCCTGTTTCATTGATATCAATATTGAAAACTGCATTGTCTTTTGAGACACACCTCCTTTTCCTCTTTGCATCTGCAGCAGGTTGTTCAGGTTTCTATTCAGTGCCCCCACTGCTATGCAAGGGGTTTGCTGCTATGACACTTGCCACCTCCAGTTGATGACTGGCATCTCTCTTCGTGGCCTGTAGCCTAACATCCATTCTCCATGCCACGCTCAAACCAAAACAGGGGTGCCAGGCTTGAATGCTGTGCCCAATAAGCTAATGAGGCGTAAGACCCAAAGTCTTCAGAAAGGCCCATGCCATATTATCTGATCACAACTTCACCTGAGTCTCCTCCCTGCCATGAGCTCTCACTGATCTTCTCCGTGCTTCCACTGACCCTGATGCTGTGGATGATGACTTCTGATGAAAAGTGGCTGCTTGCCTGTGGACTAATCCAGTGTGTCTTCCCAACTTTGCTTACACTTTCTTCCCACTTGGTGTTTTTAAACCACCCCTAAATAGTGGACGTAAAAGTATAGGGCACATATGAACCACTAGATGCTGCACAACTTATTACTACTATAGTGAGTGTAATAATAACACTATAGTCATTGTTTATTAATTTCTAAGAATTCCCAACATTTCTTTCTTCCTTCTGTTACCCCTTACTTACGAGAATTTTGTCTTTTTTTCAATCAATTTCTATCTTTTTTCTAGGATAATTTTTTTTTCTTTTCTCACTCAACATTTTCTCCATTTCCTAACCTTAGGAGAGGTCTATTTGCCTCAGAGGCTGCCAGAATGTTGTGTGCAGAATTGGGAATCTGAGCAACAAGAGAGTGAGGACTGGGGGTGGGGGAAAGGAGAGACCAGCTGTGGATTTCAGCTCCCAGGCCCTTCTTCGTCGTGAACAATGGCTGGAACAAGAAGAAAGCTCTGCAGAGGTAAAGCAGACCAAGCAATGAAGAGCTTGGTGGAGGGCTGGGCGTGGTGACTCACACCCAAAATCCCAGCACTTTGGGAGGCAGAGGCAGGTCAGGAGTTCGAGACCAGCCTGGCCAACATGGTGAAACCCCGTATCTACTAAAAACACAACAATTAGCCAGGTATGGTGGCACGTGCCTGTAATCCCAGCCACTTAGGAGACTGAGGCAGAAGAATCGCTTGAACCCAGGAGGCAGAGGTTGTAGTAAGCTGAGATTGTACCACTGCACTCCAGCCTGCCTGACCGAGCCAGACTCTGTGTGTTTCCCCCACAACTCCCCTGCACCACCAAAAAAGGAGTTTGCTGAAGCAAGGGAAAACTGCAAAAACCTGACAGCCGATGTGAGTGATAACGTGGAAGATTAGGAGTTAAGAGGCTCTACAGCTATGGCACCCAACACAGCAATGACCAGATATATCCAACTATAAGACTGAAACCTAAATTAGGTAAAATTAAATAAAATGAAAACTTTGTATCCCCAGTCACACGAGCCCATTTCGAGTGCTTGGCAGTCCCATGTGGGTAGTAGCTACCATACAGGGCAATGCAGACATAGAACATCTCCATCACCACAGAAAGTCCTTTTGGATAGCATTGCTCTAAAGCTATTGTAGGATGTGAAAAAAATTAGAGAAGGAATTTTTAAGAAGGATTGTTTTGAGTTATGAATCAGATTTTCTTTATTCTTCTATGAGAGATGCAAGTAAATATCAAACTTTTTTTTTTTCAGTGATAAAGATACTTTTGACAGTTGATCTCTTTTCTTTTGTATGGAACCAGGTGTAGAGTCAGGCTTCATGAGTACACCAAATCAGATCTTTTTACAAATGATTACAAATGGCACTGTCAATTGGGAGGTATCATTATGTAGGAGAAAGACTATTGAAGTTGGCATCCAAAAACCTCGGTACAAATCCCAGCTGCTCCACTTACCATGTAAAATCAAAGTATGCTGGCTGATAAGAATGACTTGCTTTCCCACTGGTTTCATCTTGTTATATGGGATGAGAAATGTCAGGCAGTAAACATTTACTGAGCTCTCACTAAGAGCAAAGTCGCCAATGGCTCAGATCTGAGAGCAAATGAAATGTGAACAAATGGCTCTTCCAGAGGAATTCTGATCCTAAAAAACAGAACAGGAGAAAGAAAACCCTCAGGAAATCTCCCCATGGATGTACACACAGGTGCACATGACCATCTTGAAGAATTTGGAATGCTAATGAGACTTGGTATGATTCAAGTGGAGATGGATTAAGCAGGTCAGGCATCCTTTGGTCTTGGCCTGTCTTCTCAGGGACATCTATCTACCTCTTAATTAGTCTATTATGCTTGCAGGTGATTTTATCTATAACCATTAAGTCAAAACACTCATTGGCATTCAATCTCCCAGACTCTTTAGGCATTCACTGGCATAAGTGAGATGAATTTACGTTTGCCAAGAGCCCATCACCAGATAAGAGTTTGCACTTGAAGGCTCCTCAGATAGGAAAAGGTGTTTAGATTGGCTCTATCAGATCAGAAATGTATTTGGCCATCTTGCTAACAGTTTTTTTTTCTTTTGAAAATTTTATGGGTACATTGGGAAAATAAGGGTGGTTGATTGACAGTTTCCTGTTGAGTTAGTTCTAGGATCCGGATGCCTGGTGAAAGAAAAATCTCGAATAAAACTACTGCTTAAAAAACCTTAGATCTTTCCCTTGCTTTGGCTGTATCATTGAGCCATGTTTCAGTAAGGCAGCAGAAAGATGATGCATTACAATCCTGCATGTTTACCCTCCTCCCCAGCCTAGGGCTTCACCAGTGCCCTGAGGTGTGATTTATTTTTTTTTCCTCCAATTTTATGACTTAGGTAACTGAGAAAATGAAATTGCACGCATTGAAGAGATCCCGACTAGGCAGGCCCTAACAAAATATAACTTAAAAATCTTTTACAAGGTCTTTGATAGCAAAACTTAGTCCTTCCCTTTCAAATGTCCATTGACTTCTTCCTTGCAAACAGAACCCTTATGTGCTAAGGAAGGCAACGTGCCCAGTGAATAATTCGTATTCCCAGCCTCCCATGCAGCCAGGATTGAGATCGGACATAGCTCTCAAAAACAACAGCAATTTTGATATGCTACGTAGGATTTTCCAATCTGCATTATGTAAATACTTCTACCATGCTTGATTTCAAGGCACCAATGGTTTAACAACTGGCATATAAAATCTCTAAAAATGTAACCATCAACTGTCTCAAGCTGGTACAAGCCCGCTTTGGCAGACAACTGGTTCTAGCCAATGAGACAGTAGCTGAATTCTCCTGGAATTTCTAGAAATGTTTTGGCCTTTCTGGCAAAAAAAAAAAAAAAAAAAAAAAAAAGATAAATGCTCTAAGAACCCCGTTTCCTCTATCCTGTCTTGACCATGATGTGGTGTCTGAAATTTCAGCAGGAGTCTTACAATCGTGAGGCAACAAAGCAAAACGCTAATAGATAAAGTAGAAAGATGATGGAAATTGGAACACTTGATGTCACCCAGGAACCAATACTCCAGTCATGGACTTCCCACCTGCAATCTTCTTGTGAGACTGAAATCAGACCCTATGCTTGTTAATTACAGGTGGAAGTACCTCCTATGTGAAGGGAGGCTCTATACTGAGTCTAGGGAGAGAAGCAGAAAAAAGATGGGGAGAGGAAGCTATGCATCATAGAAGGCAGAAGCCCAGGTTAGAGAAATGGTTGCAGCACCATTTTCCCCACAAACTAGTTGCCCTTTTAGATTGAAGGTTATTTACATTATTCCTTTTATGTAAGAATTATCCCTGGCATTTTAATATGCATCCTTAATAAGTCTAAAGTTAATCAATATCTTTACTCTCCTCCTGAAAAGCGTTAAGGACCTTAGAATACCTTAAGTCTGATGACCTCCTTCCTTGTTTGTATGCCTTTGCTATCACTTTAGTTCTACCTTCTTTTTTTTTTAAAAAAAGGTTCTCACTCTGCTAGGCAGGCTGGAACCCAGTGTCTCAATCTTGGCTCACTGCAATCTCCACCTCCTGGTCTCAAGCCATCCTCATGTCTCAGCCTCCCAAGTAGCTGGGACGATAAGCATGTGCCACCATGCCCAGCTAACTTTTGCATTTTTTGTAGAGACAGGGTTTCATCATGTTGCCCAGGCTGGTCTCAAACTTCTGAGCTCAAGCAATCCTCCTGACTCAGCCTCCCAAAGGGCTGGGATTATAGGCATGAGCCACCATGCACAGCCCCATCTTATTTTTTAACCCATAAATTACCCTCTCCCCAGTCTCTTGATTAGGTTCTCTGATAGCACTCTAATTAACATACAATTAAATGCGCCTCTCTCCTCTATGCTTCACATTTCCTCTATGATTTGCATCGATTTGTCTCTGTGCTACACTCTATTTTATTTTTTATGTATTTATTTTGTGAGACAGAGTCTCACTCCGTTGCCAGGCGCCAGGCTGGAGTACAGTGGCACAATCTCGGCTCACTGCAACCTCCGCCTCCCGGGTTCAAGCAATTCTCCTGCGTCAGCCTTCCCGAGTAGCTGGGACTACAGGCACACACCACTATGCCCAGTTAATTTTTGTATTTTTAGTAGAGACGGGGTTTCACCATATTGGCCAGGATGGTCTCGATCTCTTGACCACGTGATCCACCCACCTTGGCCTCCCAAAGTGCTGGGATTACAGGCTTGAGCCACCACACCTGGCCCATTCTATTTCTTCAGATTTATCTCATAATTTTAAAAGTCCCTATTTTTCTTCTAAATTTTTTAGCATATCAATTCGTCTATCTAATCTGCCTATTGAAGTTTTTTTCTTTTAATACAGTCAGTGTGTTGCTTAAAGATGGGGATTTATTCTGAGAAATGCATTGTTAGGCAATTTTGTTATTATGTGATCATTATGGAGTGTACTTACACACCTCTAGCTGGTAGGCTATATAGTATGGCCTGTTGCTCCCGGGTTACAAACCTGTATGACACGTGACTGTACTGAATACTGTAGACAATTGTAACCCATGGCAAGTATTCGTGTATCTAAACACAGAAAAGGTACAATATAAATACGTTATAAACTGTTTTTAAAAATAGTACTTTTATAAAGGTCATTTACCATGAATGGAGCTTGCAGGACTGGAAATCGCTCTGGGTGAGTCAGTTAGTGAGTGGTGAGCAGAGATGAAGGTCTAGGACATTACTGTCCGCTATTGTAGACTTTATACACAACTGTACATTTAGGATACACTAAACTTATTTAAAATTGTCCTTTATTCAATAATAAATTAGGCTGGGCGTGGTAGCTCACACCTGTAATCCCAGCACTTTGGAAGGCCGAGACAGGTGGACCACCAGGTCAGGAGTTTGAGACCAGCCTGGCCAACATGCTGAAACCCTTTATCTACTAAAAATACAAAAATTAGCTGGATGTGGTGGCAGGCACCTGTAGTCCCAGCTACTTGGGAGGCTGACACAGGAGAATTGCTTGAACTCGGGTGGTGGAGGTTGCAGTGAGCCAAGATCATGCTATTGTACTCCAGCCTGGGCAACAGAGCTAGACTCCATCTCAAAAACTAATAATAAATAAACAACAAAAAATAAATAAACTAATAATTATTACAATAAATTAACCTTAGCTTACCGGAACTCTTGTACTTTATACACTTTCAGATTTTTTAAACTTTTGACTCTTTTGTTATAACACAGCTAAAAACACACATTGTACAGCTGTACAAAAATATTTTTTCTTTAAATCCATATTATATAAGCTTTTTTCTATTTTTTTTTTAACTTTCTAAACTTTTTTATTAAAAACTAAAACACAAATGCACTCCAGTGTAGGCCTCCACAGGGTCAGGTTCACAATATCACAGTCTTCTACCTCCACACCTTGTCCCACTGGAAGGTCTTCAGAGGTGGTGACATGCATGGAGCTATCGTCTCCTGTGATAACAGTGCCTTCTTCTGGAATATCCCCTGAAGGACCTGCCTAAGGCTGTTTTACATTCAACTTATTATTTTGTAATTAGAATGAGTACACCATAAAATAGGGATGAAACAGTAAATACATAAACCAGTAAGATAGCCATTTGTTATCATCATCAAATATTACACACTGTACATAACTTTATGTGTCATGCTCTTATACAACTTGCATTGCTGTAGACTTGTTTATACCGACATCACCACAAAAATGTGAGAAATGACATCACTAGACATAGGAAGTTTTCAGTGCATTATAATCTTATGGGCCCACCGTTGTACCTGCAGTCTGTCGTTGAGAGGTCGTTATGTGGCACATGAGTGTATTACATTCTTTGCGTTTCTTCAAAACCTAGTTGGTTCTCTTTCAAATCTACCTAGTCATTTCTGTTCATCTCTTGCTCCTCATTTATACTTTCAATTCCTTTCTATTTCCTTAATCATGTTAAATGTATATTATTTTATAGGAAATTCAGTGTGTGGGATGGAAACAAAAGTCAATCTTTCAGACTTAAAGAGCAAAGAGCCCCTTGCTGACATATTGGTCATGATTAGAATCATGGAAATAGAATGTCTTCTTCTTACTATGTATCTTACTGTATAGCTAGTAATAAGACACACCGCATGCAGTAGTTCCAAATCCCTAGTTCTCCAGGGATGATAAGCCCTTTATTTTTCTGAATCTAACAGATTAAAAGGAATTGGCTCCTTTATCCCACAAGATCTCTGTGAGAAGAGTGATATGATACATGGTAGGATAGAATAATAGCCTCATTATACAGGTAGCACCTATGCGGCTCTGAGAGTTTAAGTGACTTACCCAGATCACAAGCTCTCAAAGTTCAGGTGCAAGTTCAGTGCAGAACTTCTGAGGCCAAATGCATGTTTTTACCACATCTCCTCATTTCCCCCCGAGATCTTGCTGTTCCTTCGCCCATGTCTGTTCCTGAGCAAGAATTCTAATTTTATGATCAGTTGCCAGCTGCTGATTTATTTTGGAAGCAAGGAGTAGCTGTAATTAGATGGTGGCCTGTGCACGATCTAGGAATGGCATAGATTAGAAAACTAGCACGGGTCAAGGGGACAAGATTGTCATGAAGGAGGCACAAAGACAGCCTCTTATTTGGAAGAGAAAATGCAAGTGTGTCTGGGTGGGCAGCCAGCTGGATTCAGTCCTGGACTTGCAGTGTCCTTTGCTGATTTGGGGGAGATAAGATGGGGTACACAACTCTGGGAAATGCAAGAGACGTGATTTCTCCCAGGCTCTCTGCCTCATCAGAGCCCAGGTGAGAGGCACTGAATCTGCCCCTGGAGGGCTTGTACTTGTTCCAGCTCTGGGTGCTGCTGGCGGAAACCTGGTGTTGAGGCATCACCCTTGGATCTGAACAGATTCAATGTAGATTCTGAGGCTCATCTTCAGAGAGGAGGTATCACCAAGAGTATAAAGAGAACTGGCATTCTAGCAGGATAGACACAGCATGGGGCATAAAGTGTAAGCCATTTGTGTTCTAGTTCTGACTCATTAACTTAATTTTTTCCTACAAATATTTACTCAGGGCTTACTCTGCATCAGAGACTGTGTCGGGTGTGAGGATTCAGTGTTGGGGTGGATCAGACAGTCTTCTGCTTTCAAATAACGCCTTGAGCGTGTCTTGTAAAAACAGCAGCGAGTACTCTGTACCAGGAACCTGTGTCAGGTATTTTCCAGGTTATTAGACCTCACAACAATTCTATGAGGAAAGAAGATGTCACTTAAGACCACTGAAATGTGGAAAGGCTCTACAGTTTGCCCCCAATCCAGTAATCAGTAAATGGCAGAGCCAGGATTCAAACTTAAATCTGTTGACATCAAAGCCAGTATTCTTAACCATTTCCAGGGCCTCAGTTTTATCGAAATCTTTGAAGCAAGAACAATCAATTCACCCTACCTTTTTAATAAGCTCATTGTTAGAATCAAATAAAAAGGTTTTCTTTGAGACATTTGAGACTGGTGTCACTCTGTTACCCAGAGCTGGAATGGAGTGGCATGATCATAGCTCACTGCAGCTTCAAACTCCTGGGCTCAAGGGAGCCTTCTCGCTCAGCCTCCTAAGTAGCTGGTACTACAGGTACACACTACTATGCCCAGCTAATTAAAAAAAAAAATTAGAGATGGAATCTCACCATGTTGTCCAGGCTGGTCTTGAACTCCTGGCTGCAAGGGATTCTCACATCTTGGCCTCTCATGGTGCTGGGATTACAGGTGCGAGCCACTGTACCAGGCCAACAGTTTTTAATGTTGGACTACAAAGGCAGCCCCCTAGAGTTGACATTTTCCCGGCCCTTGAACCTAAGTGTTACCACATCACTAAGTTCTGGTCAATAGTACATAAGGAGAGGTGTTGTAGGCAATTTCTGGTCATGCCTTTAGGGAAAAAATATCTTTCCCCCTCTTCTTTTACCCATTCCCTGCTGACTGGAACATAGATAAGTGACCTTGTGAGTAAGATAAGCAGCATCCAAGGTGAGTAACCTTGGACCATGAGGCTGAGACTACCACCTGAGGGAGGATGAAGCCCCAGACAAAAAGAGCCTGAGTCTCTTTTACCTTGGGGAGTTATACTAGCCTTGGAATTGCTACTGGCAGACTGTCATGGAGGGAAAATTAACCATCTCATTTCATCTTCTATTATTTTACGTTTCTGGAATACACAACTGCATCTATAACCTTACGAAAATATCCATGTATAACAGAAACGCAGCAGAAAGGACTTGTGGCTAGGGACCAGGAAGCCTGGCGTTCTTCTCCTCTTTGTTACTGACCTACTGTGTGACCTTAGGCAAGTCACCCTCCTTCTCTGAACCACAGGTCTTTCTCTGTAAAGTAAAAAGAGTAGAATGAGAAGTAACTAAAATCCATTCCAGCTTGGATGATCTGTGAAACAAACAGTGCTATTTATAATAGATAGTTACTGATTCCAGCAGTCCTCAAGCTTTTTGGCACCAGGGACGGGTTTCATGGAAGACAATTTTTCCATGGTCCATGGGGATGGGGTGGGGATGGTCTGGGGATGATTCAAATGCATTACATTTGCTGTCTACTTTATTTCTATTATTATTACATTGTAATATATAATAATTATACAACTCGCCATAATGTAAAATCAATGGGAGCCCTGAGCTTGTTTTCCTGCAACTGGGGGTGATGGGAGACAGTGACATCCAAAGTGTGTTGCTTATGTCCAGTCTCCTCCATAATCTCTTTTTGGTTGCTGTTACTGCAGAAAACTCTGCTTCACAAAGACGGATGTTGGAAATGGCAGCAGGCTTTTTGGTGCTTTTGTGGCAATCTCAGGATATTCCACCTTGACTTTAATCCAGACTGTATGGAAATTCGAAGTTGTCTCAGACATTATTTTAAGGCTACCATCATTTGCAATTTTAAGCAGGTGACGCTCTTCGAGCACAAACAAAGTTGATTCAGTTGGCGTATTCACAAGTGGGTCAGGGATCCATTCCTTCTCAGTTCCGGGGTCATTTGTGGATGGGAAGTATTGCTAAAACTCATTTGAAAGCTGAGATAGGTGATCATGCTCCAGCTGGGGGAAAGAAGGCGCTGGCTCAGTCTTTTTCAACATTTCTGCTAATGTTTGAAACATGTCAGAAATCCCAATGTTCACTCGTTGCCCTCATAATTTCAGTGTGGCTTTGAATGCAGGCACTTTATCTGCCAACTTGAACACAGTTGTCGTTCTCCCCTGAAAGTGACAGATTGAGCTTGCTGAGCAGGTTGAATATGTCACACAGTAAGCAAGTTTTGCAACCCATTCTGTGTCGTTGAAATGTGCTGCCAATGATGACTGTTTTTCTAAAACAAATCTCAGAGTGGCTCTGGTAACTCAAAAACTCTGGCCGGGGGTCTACCTTCAGAAAACCATCTCATGGCCGGGCACGGAGGCTCATGCCTATAATCCTAGCACTTTGGGAGAACGAGGTGGGCGGATCAGCTGAGGTTGGAAGTTCAGGACCAGCCTGACCAACATGGAGAAATCTCATCTCTACTAAAAACACAAAATTATCCGGGCCTGGTGGTGCATGGTATAATCTACTCAGGAGGCTGAGGCAGGAGAATCACTTGAACCCGAGAGGCAGAGGTTGCGGTGAGCTGAGATTGCGCCATTGCACTCCAGCCTGGGCAACAAGAGTGAAACCTCCTCTCAAAAAAAAAAGAAAGAAAAAAAAAAGAAAATCATCTCCTTTTTGTATATAAGAGAAGATGTGTGTACTCTGTGTTCACAGAGCTGCACAAACAGACATGAATTAAGAGCATGTCCTTTAATATGTGACTGATAATTTTAATCACATCCTACAAAATGTTAAGTTCAGGTGACGTTTTTCGGCTAGCCAGCATTTCAGAAGCGATCTCTTTGACCTGAATAGTGAAACCAGAAAGCCGTCCAGTCATGGCAGCCACTCTGTCCACTCATATACCAACACAAAATGACCAATTCAGTTCTCCTGATATGTAATCATTCTAAGACTTGATTAGGTCTGCAGCTGTGGTGTTCGTTGGCAACAAAAGTACATATAACATATTCTCATGCACACCCTTCTGAAAAGTATATTGCACACACACAAAAAAACATTGTTGCCTTATTGTCAGCACTGGTAGGCTGATCAACCTGGATTGTGTATCATGATGACTCATTCATCCACTCTAACAATTGTGCCTCAATATCCTCTGCTGCTACATCAATTCTTCTAGTTATGGTACTAGCTGAAAGAGAACACATGCCACCTTTTGAACTGCAGCTTCTCCAAAAAATTCATGACAAATATCCTTAGCAGCAGGCCGGATCAAGTCTTCAGCAATGCAGTTAGCTACTGCGAATGATGCTCTCCCTGCAGACACATCTGATGAAGCGGTGGCCTTCAACGACTGCTTCTGTTCTTTGTGTTCATATGTTTTGCTTTTGGAAAAACTCCAAAGGCTTGTCCTTTAATGCAGGGTGCTTGGTCTCCATGCGGCGAAGCAGTTTTGAAGGTTTCGTGGCTCTGTTGGATAGCTGCTCACCACATATTATACAAAGAAGGCCTGAAGAATATGAATCCCCTGTTGCAAAGATGCTGTCATTTCAGTAGGACTCTTGGTATTTTCTTTCAAATGCAGCCTTCTTTTTGCTGGCAGTCTTAGAGTCTTCTTCCGTTTCATCATTGGGTCTTTCTCCCTTTACAAAGAAGCTCTCCAGTGACATTTGTTTTTTACTCATTTTGGCTAGAGTTAGCTTCTGGGCTTACCAAAACTGACTGAGACAAGTGTGTGCTGTGGGAAACAGGTCCCTATGGAAGTGGTAAATAAAATAATGAGCAGGCCGTGTACAGACTTAAGTAAATGTCAGATTCTGACTTAGAGTCTAGCACCAGATGTAGTTACACAACTGAAGTACATCAACTCACTTGCCTCTTTAAAGCCTGCTGCCAGATGCAACTTGTCACTCGCCACTCACAGATAGGATTTTGATATGAGTCTACAAGCAATTGATTTATATAGTCTCTGTGCAGTCAAACCTCTCTGCTAATGTTAATCTGTATTTGTAGCTATTCCCCAGGGCTAACAACACTGCCTCAACTCTACCTCAGATCATCAGGCATTAGATTCTCATAAGGAGTGCGCAACCTAGATCCCTCGCATGTGAATTTCACAAGAGGGTTCACACTCCTGTGAGAATCTAATGCCACAGCTGAGCTGACAGGAGGTGGAGCTCAGGTGGTAATGCAAGCAATGGGGAATGGCTGTAAATACAGATGAAGCTTTGCCTGCTTGCCTATTGCTCACTTCCTGATGCACAGCCTGGTTCCCTGGGGCTTGGGAACCCCTGACTTATTCCACAATTATTTATAAAGTGTCAACTATTTCAGGCACTGGGTTATGCACTATAGCCACAAAGATGGATAAAAATGGCCTTGTTTTGGACTATGAGAAGTTTATAATCTAAAGAAAAGAGGCCAAAAAGCAGTTACCATTCTGTGAGATTTAAATTTGACAGACGCATCTGAATATGGAGCCCAGGAGCCCCTCATCTGTCTGAGAAATCTTGGAGGAATATACAAGCATAGTGACAGGCAAACTAAAACTTGAAGGAGCAGAAAATCAATCCTCCGGATTGGGCAGGGGAAGCAGGTTAGAAAAAGGGCATAGCAGAAGGAAAGAAAAATATAATCGAAGGCATGAAAGCATGAATTACCATGGTGGATCTGAGGAAGAGACAATTCAAGATGGCCATGCTACATGGTGCAGCCATGTTGGAGTGTGAAGCTGCAGAGATGAGCATAGAACAGGCAGGGAGGAAATGCTCCTTGATTAGGGGCTGAAGTCATGATCCTGGAGATTATGGGAGCTACTGAGGGATTTTAATAAGGAAGAGGCATGATCTTATTTGCACAAGGCGAAGGTGATTGTGGTCAAAATGTGGTGGAGGCAATTCATGGGTATAAAAACAGAGCAGGGGGACAAGCTGGAGACTATCTCAGTAATTCACTCAAGATGCTCTGTGTCTGACCGGTTCTATGATATGAAGATGAACTCAAAAATACTCAGGAAATATGTTTGACCATTTGACAAATCTTTTTCAACTTAGAAAGGAGGGGTTAAGGAGAAGGCGATGTCTAATTTAGGTTTCTGGCGAGGGAGAGTAGAGAGATGATGGCATTAACTAAGAGAGAGAATATAGGAAGGTGAGTAGCCTCCTGTGGTTAGGAGAAAGAGGTGAGCTGAGAATGAATATACCGAGGGGCACCCAGGTGTGCTGCTCAAATGAGAAAAATAACAGCCAACAGTTACCATGAACCTGGATGGTTCCAAGTAGTTTGCACGTACGGCGAGGCCTATAACCCTCACAAAAATTCTACCTAAGTATTATTGTTTTCCTCATTGACAGAGGAGAAAACAGGCACAGAGAGTTCAAAGAACCACTTCAAAGTCACATATTTAATAAGTGGAAAAGCTAAGACTTGAACCCTGGCAGGTGGGTCTGCACACAGTGCTGGTAACCAGTAGACCACACCAATGTGAGTGTGAGCTATGACAAGGTTTCTCTTCAAACAGCCTGCTCAACCTTTTATTCTTTCATTCCCAGTACTCGCAGCCCCTTCTTCTCCTTTTCTTTCTGACTTTACTACATACCCAGACATGTCACAACAACAGTGGCATTATCAACACCAACTTACACTCCTTTCCTGACTTAAAAAAAGACTGGGTCTCTAGTTTGCCACAGATGACCCCTTCCTCCTCTCCCATCACATGCCCACCTTATCTAAAATAAGTTTAAATGTTTAGCCAGTCGGGTCTAGTTTAAATTGTACAATCCAACCCCAGCCAAGGGAGAAAAGACACAAAGACAAAAGTCACATTAAACATAAAAACTTCTACTCTCCTTTGTTCAAAATACTCTCGTGACAACTAGTCATACGGGAGGCACCCTTCTACACAGGAGTAAACTTACTTTACTCAAAAATCCTTTATCTCAGTGATCATTTTTCCTTGACTCTGAGCCTTATTTCTACCAGTGAGCTATATGATAAAGGTGCTCCAGAAGGAACCAGGCCTGGAAATTCCTAAGTGGGAATCTGGGCTGGGCATCAGCATCTTTGTGGCATGATGAATTATTAGACTGAACAAAGTCATTCTGGGAAGAAAACTAGAAAAGGTCTGAGTATATGACTGAAAAACATCCATATTTAAAAGTTGGGCCAACAGATTTCCAAAAAGATAACAAAAACGCAGTGATTAATGTGGGTGAGGCCACATACGTGCAGCAATTAATTACACAAAATGTTACCAACTGACAGGTCTGGGACTGTAAGTTGTACCTGTCCTTGCAGATGTTTTTGGGGAGAGAACAGACATACAAATGCTCAGCTGCCTGATACAATGTGTGTAATAAAGAAGCTGTTTACAAGATACCACAGAAGCTCAGAGGAGGGAGCCCCTAAATTACTCTCAGAAGTTCAAAGATGGTTTCACAGATATGGAAGCACCTGAGCAGGGCTTTAAAAGAAGAATAGGAGTTTATTTGATTGACAGAATGTGTTAATTTCTTCTTGCATTGCTATAAGAAATATCTAAGACTGGGTAATTTACAAGAAAAGAGGTTTAATTGGCTCACAGTTCTACAGGCTGTACGGAAGCATAAAGCCAGGAACTGCTTCTGGGGAGGCCTCAGGAAGCTTCTAAGCATGTCAGAAGGTGAAGGGGAAGCAGGCATTTCATATGGTGGGAACAGAAGTAAGAAAGGAAGCTAAGTGCTACAGAGTTTTAAACAGTCAGACATCAAGAGAAGTCAGTGCGGCGAGGACAGCAACAAGGAGTGGCGCTAAACCATTTGTGAAAAGTCCACCCCCACAATGCAGTCATCTCTCACCAGGCCCCGCCTTCAATTCAACATGAGATTTGGGTGGGGACAGAGATCCAAACTCTATCACAGGGAAATAAAGGACATTACAGTTCAAAAAGAAACACTGTGTCCAGTATCAATTTAGGACTCATGTTTGTCAGCAACAGCTCACTCAACAAACAAACAGGCACGCTTGCTGCCTGCCTGCTGAGCAAAGAAGCCGAGATGATTAATTTTTATTTGCAAAAGGCTGAATTATCTCTGCTTCCCCAACATGCTAGCACACGGAGTCCAGATTAATGCTGTCAGGAGCAGGCAGGAACAGGCCACTTCATGTTGATGTAGGTTTCACAATGCCATAGGATACTAGACTCTTTCCAGCATTTCTCTCTTCCATCCTTAGGATTTGGCCCCAGTGTCACCTCATGATCCCAAGATAGCTGCTGCTTCCAGACTGATATGTTTACATTAGAGGCCCAAATAATTAAAAAAAAAAAAAAAAAAAAAAACAGCGGAGGGGACTACAAGGCTGAAGGGAATGCTGAGTCTGCGTCCTTTAAGATTGCTTCTCAAACACTTCGCATCACCAGGGCACAGCCACGTGGTTACAGTTGGCTGCAGAAAAATATGGAAAGGTGAGTATTTTTCGCTGGACACATTGGTGTCCATTTTTAGTGAGAAGAAAGGGAAAATGGATATTGATTGGTGAACAGGCATCTACCACATTGCTGTAGAAGAACTCTGGGTCTGAAAGATAGGAAAATCCATCTCTAGTTGTAGTTACGACTTTAGCCCAGTCCTATAGAGGCTCTGTGCCTCAATTTTGTCTTACATGAAAAATAGACATGAACCTCACCCATGTCACATAACTATCACTGGTATCTTTGTAGAGGGCACATCACAAAATGCTTGGGACCAAAAGTAAAGAGCTTTGCCTCTATATGAAAAAGGATTGTAATTTTGTTAATAATTTTGAGGAGACTCAGGAAATGGACCACCACTTATTCAGAAAATGTTCTCAGAGGTACAAAAGAAGACACACACATTGTGTATTTATCTCACCAGCAGACATTTTTAGCATATGCACAGAATGCCTTACACTCCATTCCCATTGTTGAGCAGATAGTTTTTTTTAGCAGTCCTAGATAAAAGTGTGTACTGTTGGAATGTATTGAAGCCAGATTAATCTAAAGAATAATAATGCTAGAAGCATGGGGCTGTTATGCTGGGAGACTGCCACCACGGGTGGCTAAGTAAGTGGTAATAGAATGGACCAAGAAGAAGTCAATAATGCCCCTATCTGATGTGGAGGATGTAGTTTGTGAGGCTGCCTCCTCTAACAATCCCATCTTCTTTCTTCATTTCCTGAACAATCCCGCCAGTGGCCGGGAAGGGAGCAACTGGCATTCTTGCTGCCTGCCTGCTAAGCAAAGCCAAGATGATTAATTTTCATTTGCAGAAGGCTGAATTATCTCTGCCCCCACATGCTAGCACACATAGTCCAGTAATTTATTTTTTCTTCCAACTTTATTTTAACATGGGTCCAGATGGGACTCTGGGCTAGCCAGTTAGGATTGCTAAATGACTATGTCTCTGGGAATTTGTATGTTAGCCTGAAGATGACGTTCAACAAGTATTTATTATTTACAGTAGTAATAGCTAACAATTATTGAACACTTACTTTGTATCGGACTTCAATGTGCATGATTTTACCAATGATGAAGTTGAGGCATGGAGAAACCTCTCATGCCTCAACTTTACAATACCTAATGTACATTAGGTACATACTTTACCTAATGCTTTTAGCTAGTTGGGATTTAAATGTACTTCCTGATTCCTGTATTCTTAACCACTGTGATATATGAGTAACCAGACCAAGCACCTGCTATGTGCTGTTTCTGACTACGAGAAGACAGGCTTGTAAATAAGTACTACAGAGGCTCACTGATATCTGTGTGGGAAGGTGACATGGAAGAATGAGCAATTCTAGTAGGGAGGAAAGGAAAGATCATGAAGAAAGTGATGCTGGTGCTGTGTGTTATGGGACACCGAGTTATGAGTCCTAAACGTCATCCCTTCCTCATTTTGAGTGGCTGTGTCACATTGGGCAAGGTGCTTTGCCTCTCAAAGTCTCAGTTTCCCCATCTGTAAAATGGAAGACTTGCCTCAACCATCTAAGCTAAATGGTGGTGAGGCTTGGTAACTTTCTAAATGTCCCAGTTGGGTAAAGCTAAAAGAATTTCCTGCTGTGGGATTTCTCTTATTCCACAGGGTAGTGGCATGAAATGGTGCAAATTTACTTTCTAACTTCTTAGCTTTCAAGCTCTCTCCTTGCACCTCCAAAAGGAAGAGCTATAATATGTGTAATAATGTATGTGGGCATATAATGTGTATAATAAAGGAGCTGTTTACAGGTTACCACAGAAGCTCAGAGGAGGGAGCCCCTGAATTACTCTGGGAAATTCAAAGATTTCATTAGTGCATTTAATTCTGATGGTCAGCCTACAACCAGCATCCTTTTCTTGTTCCTTATACAGAAGCTTAGTGGTGCCACTGTTGGAATAGAGAACCTTATAACCATCCATGCACTGATGTGAATTACCCAGGTTGACAGGCTAGGGCTACAGGGCTGGACACTGGAGAGCCTGGCAATCTCCTAGGACTTTTAACTCAGCTTTGTTATTTTTTCATCTTTATATATTTTTTCATCTTGATAGAAAACATGTTTCATGGGGACAAATTTGGGTGTTGATTAATTGATTCATTCAATCCACAAAAACGTACTGAATTCCTGCTGCATCACAAGAGCTATTCCAGGTTCTGAGGATATAATGGTTAACAAAATGGGCAGAAAATCTTGCATTCACAAGGCTTATATTCATGTGATAGAGACAATTATAATAAATAAAACAACAAATTAATGGGAATTTGAGAAAATCTTGGGTATCAAGCCTTCAGGGCTCCTGTTTAATTCTCTCATAGCTCACATCATCTTCCTCTAAAGCCACCGCACTGAAGTGACGATGCCTTGACGGTGTTGGGCCCTCACTTGCCACAGTTTCTTTGTACATGCAGTTCCCTCTGTCTACCCTCTCTGCATTGCCTCTTTACCTTACAAATTCTTTCTCATCTCTAAAATCTAAGCTTAAATGCCAGTTAAAAAAATAATTCCTGCCAGGGGTGGTGGCTCACACCTGTAATCCCAGCACTCTGGGAGGTAATCCCATCACTTTAGGAGGCCAATGCAGGCAGATTACCTGAGGTCAGGAGTTCGAGATCAGCCTGACTAACAGGGAGAAACCTTGTCTCTACCAAAAACTACAAAAAATTAGCCAAGCACGGTGGCTGGCACCTGTAGTCCCAGCTACTAGGGAGGCTGAGGCAGGAGAATCGCTTGAACCCGGGGGGGGTGGAGGTTCCAATAAGCCGAGATCTCACCATTGCACTCCAGCCTGGGCAACGAGAGCTAAACTCCAACTCAAAAAAGAAAAAAAAAAAGAAAAGAAATAATTCCCTATACTCTTCCACATTTTCTCTGCATTTCTCCTGTTATTCTATATATGGTATATATATATATATATATATATGGTGTGTGTGTGTGTGTGTATATATATATATATATATATATATATATATATATATATGGTATATTGGGTCCTCTGGAACCACCTTAAGAACAGGTCCAAGTAATAGAGATTAAATAATAATACAAATGTTATAAACAATTGCTTCCAATACATTTTATAGTCTAGATGAGATGAAAATTCTTTTGGAAATGTGTAAATTAATAAAAACAATTAAAGAGAAAACAAAAAACCTTGAAGACCTACATCTACTGAGGATACTGAATAAATAATTTAAAACCTTCCCCCCAGAAAAAACCAGGCCTAGAGGGCTTCAAAGGTAAATTATAATACATATTTAAGGTATAAATAATAACACTCCTACACAGTTCTTTTTTATTTTTCTTTTTTATTTTTTTTTAAAAGATGGCATTTCACCATATTGGTCAGGCTGGTCTCGAACTCCTGACCCCAAGTGATCCGCCTACCTCAGCCTCCCAAAGTGCTGGGATTACAGATGTGAGCCACCGCGCCCAGCCACTCCTACACATTTCTAAAGAACCTGTATAAACAAATAGCATCTCAAATCCTACCTTGCAAAAAATAAAAATGAATTATAGACCTAAATATAAAAGCTGAAACTGTAAAATTTCTTGGAAAAAAGGAAATACAGTAGAAAAATGTTCATGGCCTTGATGCAGGCAAAGATTTCCTTGAAACTGCATCAAAACTGCACTAGCCATAAAAGAAAACTATTAAAAAACTAAAATCCTACTTTTCAAAAAGCAGTGAATTTAAAAAGGGGAGTAACTATGTCAGATAATGGGTGTGTTAATTTGCTTGACAATAGTAGCCTTGTCACTATTTCTACGTATGTTGAAACATCATGTTGTATACCTTAGATATATACAGCAAAATTCAAAATGATAAAAGGAAAATAAAAAACGCAAGCGACTTAGATTAAAAAAATTTTATATATACAGAGAGAAGACTTGTATCCAAATTATATGAATAATTTCTATATTTCAGTAATAAGACAAAAAAATAAATTTAAAAAGTGAATTAAAGATTTGAACAGACATGTCACCAAAGGAGATGTATGAATGACCCATAAGCACATCTAAAGGAAAATGCACATTGAAACTATAGTAAGAAATCACTAAACACTAATGGGAATTGCTACAACAAAACAATAAATAAATAAAGGAAGGAAAAGAAGGAAGGAAGAAACAAAAGAAACCTAGAAACATATAATTTGGTCCTACAGGAAGCAGGTGCAGTTCTCATCAGTTTCTGGCGTGTGTGTGAAATGATACCAAAACTTCAGAGAAAGTCTAGCGGTTTCTTATAAAACCAACCATACACCTACTCTATGATCCAGAATTTCTCCTCCCAGGTATTTCCCTAATAGAAAGAAACAAAAACGTGCTCATAGAGACACTTGTATAAATACACTTATTACAGCTTTATAGACCAGAACTAGAAATAGTCACAATGTCTATCAATAAGAGAATAAACATGCCGCAGCATATTGATATAATGGAATACTATTCAACAATAAAAAAGAATGAAATTTTGATAATACTTGGACATGGTGAAGCTCAAAGGCATTTGCTAAGAGGCTTACAAAAAAAAGTACATGCCGTGTGATTCCATTTACATGAAGTTCTAGAACAGATAAAACTAATCTATGGTAGAAAAAAAAATCAGAAGTTGCCTTGGCAGTGGGGGTGGAAGGTGTTTTCTGGAAAAAGGCATGGGGGATTTCTAGAGTAAATTTTGTGTTTTTTAATAGGGGTTTGGGTAACACAGGTACGTGTATTTGTCAAATCTCAAAAAATACATACATTAAACATTTTTGTGTTTTATTATATGTTAATTTCACCTTAAAATATATAACAAATATTGCCTTCTAGTTAGTAAAAGATCCTGACGTATTTAGGAGTAAGTTGACTGGTGCCTGCAATTTACTTTGAAATGTATGAAAAAATAAGGTAGATTGGTAGACGAATAAAAGATGGATAAATGGATAGAAGTGTAATAAAGCAGGGAATAAAAATCTTATGATAGAGTCTAGGTTAGGAATCTACTGTAAAATTCTAACTTTTCTGCATGTTTGAAACATTTTATAACAAAATGTTGGAAGCAATTATACTGAGCCTATGAAGCTGGACACCAAAGAGAACATACTGTATAATTCCATGCATAGGAAGTTCTAGAAGAGGCAAAACTTGTCTGCAGTGATAGGCCTCAGATCAGTGGGTATCTGGGCTGGGAAGCAAGGACAGTTGATAAAGAGGGGGCAAGTGAGAACTTTGTGGGGTGATGGGAATATTCTATGCCTTCACTAGTTACATGGGTCAATACATATAACAAAATGCTTCATGCTGTTCACTTAAAATGGATGCACTTTTTTATTGCATCTAAAGTCTATCTTAATAAATTTGATTTTTAAATGCTCTTTTCTACTGTATAATCAAGTATTCTTTCCAACTTTCATGGGCAGTTGGGGGTAGAGCTGGGCATAACTAATGCCTCCTAAACTGTCCTCAACCTAGGGGTTCCAACCTTCCCCATGCTCCTGCTGGTAACATCCTTCCGTTGGCTCATCCCTACTGGTACCAAGGGGTCCCATATTTAATGAGCAAGCAAGTCCAGGTTGGCTCTTTCTGCTCTTGTCTGCCCCACAGGAAAGGGTGCTGGCAGTGAATAGAAGCCAGCCTGGGTGAGCTGTCTGAGGAGTGGAGAGGGTGCTGGCATGCATCCTTTTCTAGTATGCAGAAGTGGAAACCGACTGGAGACTCCTTGAAGGTAGGGCTGGGGCACACTTGCTGAACATGGGCCATCCATTCAAGATACTGCCATGAACTTGGAAAACATGTCCTTCAATCCATCTGTGCAATCACACGCTAAGAAAGAATGTGTCTTTGGGCTGGCTCCAGGTCAGGACAGCATGCTGAATCCTTCTGTGGCCTTAGAATGTAGGTTTTCCTTTTCTCTTGGTCCTCTTCTCAGGCTCAGATGGGTCTTATTTTAGGGTCTCAAAACACAAAGGGTCAGACACCCTACTGAGGACAGCTTCCATAGACTCTCTGCCCTGGATAAGAGCCACCATCTGCAGTAACCTCAGAATGCCCGGATGTTTCCCTTGGCTTTACGTTTGAACTCTGAGTCTTTGCTCTTTAACTCACAGACCTCAGCAAGTCTATGTCATGTGCCAGTACCTTCTTTGGTGAAATGAGGGACACAACTTTATTCTGTAATAGGATTCTGCTCCGTTTCATTAAACATCTTTATTCCCAGGGAAGTGGCAGCTTTTTGAAGGTAGGGATAGTGTCCTGTTCATCTCTCCACCTGTATATTCTATCATAAGCTATGCAATGTTTACTGAATGAGCATAGTGAGCATTTATTTTTCTAAGCACTGCCCCATATATTAACTTTCATTAGGGGACTTACAAGAAAGAGAAGACATACTGTTCTTTCCTTAAGGAATATGCTCTCCCATCATGATGATAAGACATTTCCACAAAAAACAAATAGGGAAAAACACAGGTGAGTACAGGCTTGGCTCCTGACCTTCTTACAATCAATTTCCCATTCATGCTCTGGGAAGGCAGAAAGTAGAAGTGGTCTTTGCAGGCTGCAGATATTAGGAGTGTTCTCATGGAGGAAGTGTGATTTGACCCAGTGCTTGGTGGATTGGTGTATTTTAGGTAGATATGAAGGAAAAGAGGAGCAATTCTGGGCAGAAGACTGGGCATAAGTGAGGCTTGGAGATGTGCATTATCACAGCCTGTATGCAAATGCCACTGCCCATTATTTTCTCATTAGCAGCTGCAATGCTAAACTCTTGCTATTTCTGATTTTTATCATGCAGGAAGTTTTAAAGAGGCACTCATTTGTCTTGTAGATCATTCTTTCTTTAAGAATAACTATTGGGATAGTTTATAGACCAAGGAGCACTTTCTGTTGCAAAGAGATAATTAGGACTTTTGCTCCGTGGGTAACAAGTGCTAGGTTGAGAGCCTAGAAAGAAAGATTCGAATCCCAACCCTGCCAGTGACTTGCTGTGTTCCCACCTGCAGGTCCTCTTTAAATTCATCAGGCTTCTGCCCCTTCCTCTTTGGATGCCGTCTACATGTACACAGTTGGAGCATTTACTTATTTTGTTTAGGAAATCGACGTGATTCCCTAAACACTCTGAGCAATTGTTTACCCAAATGAGACTAGGCCACCTGTAATAGAATTTGCATCTCAAATGAATTCCAGATTCCCTATTACTCAGGGATCTGAGTTCCCTTTTTCTCTATATTAGAAGACAGCAAAATGGTCTTTGAAATGGCAATGTGAAGAGCCGGGTTTGAATGTGTGCTCTATGAGAACCATGACATTGGACTCTTCCATCTCAGTTCTGCCATCTATAAACCCAGAGGGGGGAGGACCCAGTGATCCACGACCACCACCCCCCTAATACGCTTCTGTAACTTGCATCATGCTCAATTTAAATTTTCTCCTGTTTTTACCTATAACCTGAACTCTTAGGAGCAGAGACTCCTCTCTGTTAGATGTTTTGCTTTTCCACTTCTGGAATTATCCTTAAAAATACTTTTTTGACTGTTCCCTTTATACATATTTTTCCCTCTGTGTGAAATGTCCTTTCCTCTCCTCTCTTTCTCTGTCTGCACCAACCTTGGTTACTACACTTATTACATTGTCCTGTAATTATGCCTTTAGATCCTTATAAAAGTATCTAAATGTCTGAATGAGAAAATGGAACGTTTCACCTTCTTCAAACACAGCTCCTAGTATTTTTTCTACCACTGCACTATGCTGCATACCTCTTGGGCAACTCTGCCTTATCTCATTCTTCTGTGTTACAAGTGCACACAGCAATACCAGACAGTGCACAGAAGACACTTTAAAAATGTTTGTTGGAAGAACGACTACCACCATTCCACTGTTTGTCACAGAATTCAATGGAATTATTTTAATTCAAGATGGAGCAAAGAGCAATTAAGAGAGTCCAGTTGCTTTGCTGCCAAAAATACATTAAAATCCCAAACCGTAAAATAATGATCTTCCTGGCTTCTATGCTGCTGTCATCTGTGATGAAAGCATGAGGCGACAAGAACAGTAGGTCACAAACAGTGCAGCTCACTAGGGAAGGAAGGTTACGGGTACTGAAACCAACGGTGAGGTACAAATTTCAGCTCTTTCACTCACTTGAGGACTGATTTTGGACATAGTTTTGTTATCCATAAAATGGAAATGAAACTAGTGCCTGCCTCATCCAATCTTGTGAAGACCCAATGATTAAATCCATGTAAAGTGCTTAGAATGATATCTGCTACAGGGCAGTACTTAGGGGTAAATGTCAGCATTATTCCTGAGCCCATGTTCTCTGAGAGTCCGTGGGGCAGAAGAAAGAAAAAGGTGGCAGAGTTCTGGGGTGTCTAAGGGTTTGAGAGAGCAAGAAGCCAGATATGTGAGCGGCACTAGGACAGAAGGGAGCCAGGAGGCGATCTCCAGTCTGAGCGCGTAGAATGGGTTATCCCCAACCTAGGCTCAGCCACACTCCCAATTCTTCGCAGAATAACTCATGAGCCGGTGTGTGCAACTGCCATGCCCAAGGGCACCAGTGACCAACAGGCTCACGTCTGAGGATGGTGTCCATGTCCACTGTCAGTGACAGGCTATAGCAACTGACCAGACTGTCACAAGGCTGGCCTTGTCTCCCAGGGTCTCACTCACCCACGAACGCTTCTTGGTATTCATGCTATTCATACTTTACATATAAATAAACTTAATGAGAGCAAAAATAATGATAGCCAATATTTACTGAGTATTTATAATTTTCTAGACGCAGAATGTCTTCTATGACCCATCTTATTTAATCCTTAAGTCTGTGGAGCCATTTATAAATAAATAGGATTCATTTTATAAAGGAGACACTGAGACACAGAAACTCTGCTGCCTTGGTGATGGCTCACGCTGACTTGCAAGAGCCAAGGCAAGCCGACAGAGTTTCAGAAATCTTGTGGGTTGGTTGTGAAGTGCAGCCTTGTTACAAATTAAATTATATAAACTTTCAATTAAATAAATTATATTTAAAACAGAAGGAAGTATTCAAAACTCATAACTTTCTAGTTATTTTACTACATTTCACTATTATGTATGCTTTTGAGGATATGATGTTAACTGTGTCTGTGTGGTGAAAATACTAGAAAACAGTATGCTAGGCCGGGCATGGTGGCTTACGCCTGTAATCTAAGCACTTTGAAGGCCAAGGCGGGTGGATCACCTGAGCTTGGGAGTTCAAGACCAGCCTGACCAACATGGTGAAACCCCGTCTTGTTAAAAAAAAAAAAAAGAAAAGAATAAAAAAAGAAAATGGTATGCTACTGCACACCACTTCTCACTGATACCATGTCGGTACTTCAATGTAGGCCATAGTGGAAATATTTACACCATGGAAGATGCCACTAAGCAGAGCTAGCTTGGTTTCCCTGTCTCCCTCCCTTTCTCCCTCCCTCCCTTTCCTTTCCCTCCCTCCCTCCCTTCCTTCTTCCCTCTCTCAGTCCCTTCCTTCTTCCTTCCTTACTTCCTTTCTTCCTTTTTCCCTCCCTCCCTCCCTCCTTCCTTCCTTCCTTCCTCTCTCCTTCTCTCTTTCCCTCTCTCCCTTTCTCTCTTTTTGTGTCTTTTTGGAAAACTGGTTTTAAACATTTACTAGCACACCACTGAACAGAGAGTTTACGTCACTTGTCCCTGTCCTTCCCTCTGAGTAACAAAGATTCAAATCCAGCCATTCTATTAACCACATTCCTAGAGAACTAATACTGCTTATAAACAACCCAGTATGAATTTTAGGGACCCAGTTAATTGTTACGTGTCCCATACCCCATACCTTCCTTCTCTAATTTCTCACCTAGCTCTCCTCAACTCACAGAAATGTCATATTTTCCTGGTATTCTCTGATCTACTTTGCGTCCTTAGTAAAACGTAAACTCTAGCAGGGTACAGCCTGTGGCTCTGATTTATCATTGTAATCCACCTTTGTAGGGTAATGCTTGGCACTATATACAATGTATTTTTTTTTTTTTGCACAGAGACTAAAAACAATTAATCATGTGCATGTATTATTTCTCCTTCTGGAGCGTATGCTCCTTAAGAATTGGCTCTAGGATTCATTTCTGAGACCAGCAGCCCAATACCAGGCACAGAGCCACGTATGGATTAAATACTCAGCAGCTATTTGTTTGAGTAAAAGTTACTAGAATTCAGGGATCAGCTTTTTTTCTTATAGCGAAGCCTCCTGAGAGCAGGTTTTGATGAAATTGGAGGAAGACTAGGAAAATTCAGGAACCCAAGTTTGAAAGCATAGGATGACCTTGCTCATGGTGTAGGGCAATAGCCTGATGCATAGCGAATGGACAACACATATAAGGGTATGAGCGAGATTTAGGGGGGTAAAGCACACTGGAAGTGTTGTCTGGGATAGCCACCCTGCTTGTCTTTTGCTTTGTTGAGGCTCAGTCCTTCAGATAGCTAAGAGCGATGATGTCTGTGCATTCTTTCTCATTAAAACAGTAAGTAATTTGTTGTTGTGAAAATAACCCTAGCCAGGACCCAAGGAGACTTGGGTTTGAAACCTGGATGTGGCAAGACTGGTTAGTCTGCCTTCATGATCCCAATTTTCTTCCCTTCCACGTATTCACACCTTTGTCATTAAACTTGGCAACATGTTCCTGTTATGATTCTGAGCTCATCTATTTGACCTATGTTAGCCAATAGAACAAGGCAAAAGTAATCAAGTTCCAGTTACAAGGTTTGCTTTGTCCAATAGAATGAGACAGAAGTAACCGTATGCCAGCTCCAAGAACATGCATGTGTTTCCATTGTTCCCTTACCTGTGCTACCACCATGAGAAAGACTGTCCCCGGTGATCCCAGCAAGAGGATGAGAGACACATAGCGTAAATTTAATCACAGCTGAAACCAGCCAAGATCAGCCAACTCCTGGCAAACACAGATTTTTTTTTTTTTTAGATGGAGTTTTGCTCTTGTTGCCCAGGCTGGAGTGCAATGGCATGATCTTGGCTCACTGCAACCTCTGCCTCCCAGGTTCAAGTGATTCTCCTGCTTCAGCCTCCTGAGTACCTGAGATTACAGGCATGCATTGCTAAGCCCAGCTAATTTTTGTATTTTTAGTAGAGACAGTTTCCCATGTTGTTCAGGCTGGTCTTGAACTCCTGACCTCAAGTGATCCACCCACCTCAGCCTCCCAAAGTGCTAGGATTACAGGTGTGAGCCACCAAACCTGCAGATTTGTTACAAATCATAAATGATTAACGTCTAAGCAGTTGAGTTGTGGAGTGGTTTGTTATATAGCAATAGCTAACTGATACAGTGGCCCTCTATCTTAGTCAGCTCTGACTGCCAAATCATAGCTTAAACACATGGCTTAAACACATGGCTTAAACAACAGAAATGTATTTTCCTACAGTTGCAGAGGCTGGGAAGTCCAGATCAAGGTGCCTGCGAATTCAGTTACTGATGAGAGCTGTTTTTGTGGCTGGTGGATGGTTGCCTTCTTGCTCCATGTTCATATGGCCTTTCCTCAGTGCATGCATTCAGAGAAAGAGCAAGCATGCAAGATTTCTGGTGTTTCTACTTGGAAATAGGATGCTAATGCAAACAGATCACGGTCCTGTCATTATGACCTCTATTTAACCTTTCTTTTTTTTTTTTGAGACAGAGTCTTGCTCTGTCCCCAGTCTGGAGTACAGTGGCGCGATCTCGGCTCACTGCAACCTCAACCTCCTGAGTTCAAGCGATTCCCCTGCCTCAGCCTCCTGAGTGCTGGGACTACAGGCACGCGCCGCCACACCCAGCTAATGTTTTTGTATTTTAGTAGAGATGGGGTTTCATCATGTTGGCCAGGATAGTCTTGACCTCTTGACCTCTTGTTCTACCCACCTCGGCCTCCCAAAGGGCTGGGAGTACAGGTGTAAGCCACCACACCTGGCCTAACCTTAATTACTTTCTTAGAAGACCTATCTTCAAATATAACCACACTAGGGATTAGGGCTTACACACAGAAATTTTCAGAGGACACAAACATTTAGTCCATACTACCTTCCTTAGGATTCTTTTACTCATCTGAAAAATAAAGGTGTCTGATCATAATATACATCGAATAAATATTTACTGAATCAAGGATATTGGACTATATAATTTCTAAGAAACATTTCAGGATGATTTTCTTTTTCTGTTGCCATAAAAGCCATCCAGAATTGATACGAGAGGGAAAACGCCCTCCTTTATTCAAATTAAACTGTGAGGAAGGAGGGGCATAGGGATGCCTAGTAGTTAAGTGCATGGAAGTACATTTAAGATTATTGAGCAGGGAACTCAACTATTTTTTTCAATTGTTCCTTCAGGTCCCAGATCGGTGTTTGGCATAAAGTGGGTAATTCAATATAGTTACTGAATTTTAAAAATGACTGAGTTAATGAGTCCAATCAGGGCTTGTGGCTGCCTATAACAGTCCTCAGAAAGTTGAGGGAGATGAGGCAGGATACAGTCAGAATCATGGGAAAGAATGGTCCCCTGCTTGACTGATAGGAAGTACAAAGATGGGAACAGAGAAGGTGTTGAGCTTTCCTGAAAGCTCAAGAGTTGCCTTGGGCGAGTCCAACTGGCACCTCCTTCCTGTTCCTCCTCTGTGATTACCATGACATCCCACGGCATGTTAACGGCTACTGATTCCAGAACACACTGATGTTCCGCCTTTGTTCTCCAAACTTAATTGTGCTTGTCCTCAGTATCTGTCTGATGGTTCAAATGAGAGATCTGAGTCCTCTCGTGCTTCTCTACATCCCACTCAGCGGAGCCCACAGCTCCATTTCCCCACAGAAATGACAAAATCCAATTTGACCTCAATTATAGCCACTGAGCTGTCATTTGCTGGGGACTGACCTTGGGCCAGGCAGTGCTCTAGATGACTAGTCTAAAAGATCTCATCTAATCCTCCTAATAACCTCATCATGTGAGTATATGCTTTATATAATAGTGATCAAATAGGGGCTCAGAAAGGTTAAGTGACTTTCCCAGGGACACAGAATTGGATAAAGAGATTTGCACCTAATCTGATGGACTTTAAAAACCCTCCCCTTTCCACATTGTCAAATAACCTCCAGTTTGGATGGTTTCTTCTCTTCTTTCTCCATTGTCTCTGTTCTGTGGAATCAGGCATTCACCTCTGCCCCCGTGGTACCTGCATATCTGTCTACTATAACTCTCATCATACGAGATGGTAATTTTTCACCTGTGTGACTAACTCTCTGCTAGCAAGGTCTTATTCTCCCCTCTGTTCTGTATTCTCAGCTCATTTTCAGATATATAGTACCTGTTCCATAAATACTTTTAGAAATTAATTAAATTCCTTCATCTTTAATTACCAAATCTGTATCTTTCACAGAGTACAGGGTTACATCTGACATAAATTGTGAAGAAGGAGAGAATCTCCCCTCTCAGCCCATTATTTTCTGTAAGAACAAGCCTAGTTAACCGCCGCCTCCCCACCCTGCAAAAAATGGCCAGCGTTCTCTTCAGGTACTCCTGCTGTAAGACAAGAGTGGCAGAATGAGTCCCATGCTGACAGTTGGAAGAGATCAAGCTCCCAAGGTGCTGTCTGCTCCCCATGGGTTTGGCCTGCCAGGGAAGAGCTCAGCAAATCCAGCTGACAGAGGGTGATGAAGTCAGAGTGAGTGCCGAATGAGCACCTGATTCCAGAGATTTCCTCTTGTCTAGATGCTAGAAGCAGCTTCACTTCATTTCCTTACTGCATTTTCCAGATCTTGTAGTTACACTATATTCTCTTTTAAAACAAACTCAATATGGTGGCTCATGCTTGCAATCCCAGCACTTTGGGAGGCTGAGGTCGGGGGATCACTTCAGGTCAGGAGTTCGAAAACAGCCTGGCCAACATGGTGAAACCCTGTCTTTACTAAAAATACAAAAATTAGCCAGGTGTGTGGCACATGCCTGCAATCTCAGCTACTCAGGAGAATTATGTGAACCCAGGAGGCGGAGGTTGCAGTGAGCTGAAAGTGTGCCACTTTATTCCAGCGTGGGCAACAAGAGACTCTGTCTTAAAAAAAAAAAAATCAAATACAACAAAATAAAACCAAGTAAAACAAAATCAGCAACAGCAACAATAATAGTAACCTTTAGTTTCCTGTAAACCTTGGTTCTTGATACATGCCTGCTCTTTCCTGCCTTCGACATCCTAGTTGAGCTTTATTTTTAGTGATTCCATTCTGTCTTCCAGGATTCATGCCTGGGCACAAAAATTGCCTGCTACTCCAAACAGGTAATTAAAGCAGGACGAGCCCGATTTCCTGAAGAGGGGAGAGCCAGACAACCTATCTGTGAACTCAACCCAGCGTTCAAGTAATCCCTGAATTTGTTTGGCAATAAAGCAAACCAGCAGTTACCCAAGATAAGAAATTCGGTGGATTTTTTTTTTTCTTGCTGGCTGGCTGGCTTGCTTTTTTGCCTATGTGAGAGAAGTTACTAAAAGATTTTTATCTTGCTTTCTAAATAATCAATCTTGCCCCAGCACAAAACAAAACAAAACACGGCTGTGTTATGTTCTGCACTGAGAATCTGCTGGGATGTTTCAAAGAACAGGTCGTGGGCTGAGAGCCTTGGGGAACCGTTTTGAGTGCAGCTGACAGGAGGCAGTAATGGCTGGAGTTTAGAAAAAATGAGTTTCTGTTGCAGAAGTAAAGCAGAATATCTCATTGTTTTAAGCTTAGTATTTTCAGACTCATTTCTCTCCTTACTCCCCAAAGTTTAGAATCTGTTTTTTTTTTTTTGAGATGGAGTTTCTCTCTTGTTGCCTAGGCTCGAGTGCAATGACGTGGTCTCGGCTCATAGCAACCTCTGCCTCGCAGGTTCAAGCGATTCTCCTGCCTCAGTCCCCCAAGTACCTGGGATTACATGCATGCGCCACCACACCCTGCTAATTTTGCATTTTTAGTAGAGACAGGATTTCTCCATGTTGGTCAGTCTGGTCTCGAACTCCTGACCTCAGGTGATCCACCCGACTTGGCCTCCCAAAGTGCTGGGATTATAGGCATGAGCCAAGGCACGCAGCCCAAAGTTTTAGAATTTTAGGAACATGAGTGCAATGACTTCTAAAGCCACTTATGCAAGGCTGAGCAAACTTCGCAGGCTACCTGCACAGCCCTCCACGAGACTGCCCTCACTTCAGACAACAGCCACAAGTTCCAGAGTTCCCCAGCCATACTCCCTTCTGACCAGCTGGCTACAAACTCAGAGGCTCCCACTACCTCCTCAGATGTAATGTCACTAGAATGACTCTCAGAACTCAGCAAAGTGCTATGCTTATTATTACAATGTTACTTTAGCCAAATGATACAAATCAAAACCAGCCAAAGGGAGAAGCATAGGGTGAGGTCTGGGAGAGTTTCCCATGTGAAGCTCCTGGCATCCCCAAAGATACATTACCTTCCCGCTACAGTATGGAAAGTTGCCAGCCAGGGGAGCGCACTGGAGCTTTTAAAAAAAATTAATAGACATATAATAATTGTATGTATTTATGGGGTGCATAGTGATGTTGTGATAGAAACAATTCATAGCGATCAGATCAAGTAATTAGCGTATCTGTCATCTCAAACGTATATCTATGGAGAACAGTATGGAGGTTCCGCAAAAAACTACAAATAGGACTACCATATGACCCAGAAATCCCACTACTGGGCATTTGTTCAAAGGACAGGAAATAAGTCTATGAAAGAGACATCTGCTCCCTCATGTTTATGCAGCTTTATTTACAACAGCCAAAGGGTCCAACCTCAGTGTCCAGAGGAATAGATAAAGACAATGTGGTATGTGTGCACAATAGAATACTATCAGTCATAAAAAAGTCTGCAATCCTGTCACTCACTGCAACATGGATGGAAGTGAAGGACTACGTTAAGGGAGATAAGACAGGAACGGGATGTCTTAGCAAAAAGTATCAGATGTAGTCTGAAGGGCCCACCATGAATAACAGACACCCCTACCCCTGGGGAAATTCCAGGGGCTTAGAGGTTACCTCCCAGGTATGGTGAGATAAAGGTCAGTCAAATTCTTTTTCATACAATGAGGAAACGTACACTGAGACTTGATGACCCGATGGATCTCACCATTCTACTTCTTCTCAGCCCTCATTTCTTTAGAATGCTCATTTCTTTAGACTGAACTATCTTACCTGATTAAGGGGCTGTCAATCCAGCATAGGGTTATGAGAGTCCAAACACCGGGGTCTCCTCTTAAATCCCCCATCTCGTTGTGTAATCTTGGAAAAGTCCCGTAACTTGTTGAGCTTGAGCGTCCCCAGTTGTAAGTGAAAGTATTAGACTGTAATCGATGAGTTACATCAAACTGATGGTTCTATGGCTAAGCCACTAAAACTGTCCGAGACTAAATTTCCTCATCTTTAAAATAACGAGACTAGATTAGATGGTTTCTAAAGTCTCTCACTGGGCTAAAACTCCATGCTTTTAGTACCTTACAACCTTTGCAAAGGGTGAGGAAAGGATGCATCAGCACTATTCCACATGGCAATTCTATTTTCTGGTTTACTGCCCTCTCCTCTCCCAGAAATAACAGAGTGGCTGCCTAAAGTGTTAATCAGGTGCCCCTTACACAGATGGATGCCAAAGACTTTCCACTTTGTTTCTGGGGAAATAAAAGAAACAGAAAGTAGGAAACAGGAATAAATTTTAAAGGCTGGGTAAGGGACCAGCCAAGAAGGCATAGCTGAAAGAATTTTTGTCCCTTAGGTAGATATTATTTTTGCATTAACTACGTGTTGCAAAAAGTAAAGCACATTATATACAGGAAAAAGATCTCAATCCCAAAATGTGGGCATTTTCAAACTGTTAGGTAAATGTGCTTTCCTGAAGACCCACGGACATTTTGTATTTAAAATAAAAATAAGTAAAAGCTATATGCTAATGCTGCTGATGTTTCCCAAAGCAGAAACAAAAAATGACCCTTTGCTGGGCTCCAAATCCACTTATATCATGTCTTTGTCATTGATCTTGACAATAAGACTATTTAGTTACGAGTGTCTCTAGCCTTCTGAATCAATAACTCACAAATTTTTGGATCACACACTCCCAAAGAGGGTTAAAAATGCATGCCCTAAATATCCCCAAAACGTTATGTCATTTATTTTTAAATCATGCATGCATCTTATTTTATTAAAATGTGTCTATTCAAATAGGCTTTATTACTTTTAGAAATCATGGTTTATGAAAATATAACAATTTGAAGATCTGGCTCAAAATTCAGTTTATTTTGGTATTTGGTCATTGAATGACCTGCATATCCTGTATTAATAACCACCATTAATGGTCATCAAAATTATAAGAATAAATAATACATGGTCCAAATAGAAGAATCATGTCATTGGTTAAGCTTACTCAATCTTGATAATGATTTTTCAGTTATGCAAAAGTTTCAGTTCAAATCTTATCAGTATATTTTTATATTCTCCAAGGCCTATTATTATTATTATTATTATTTTTTGCAAATAAGAGGTGCAGCATTGTTTCATATATATATATATATATTTTTTTTAAATATACTTTATTTTTTTGAACAGTTTTAGGTTCACAGCAAACTTGAGCAGAAAATGTACCGCCTTCTCCCACACAACCTCCCCCAATTATCAGCATAAATGTACCACAGTGGTAGATTTATTACATCACTGAAGCTACATTAATACATCATCACCCAAAGTCCACAGTTTACATTAGGTCCACTCTTGGTGTCATATATTATGCAGGTTTTGACAAATGTATAATGGCATGCATCCATCATTACTGTATTATACAGAATAGTTCCACTACTCTAAAATTTCTTTAGGCTCAGCCTATTCACCTACCCCTCCCCACAACTCCTGGTAACCACTGATCTTTTTACTGACTCCACTGTTTTGCCTTTCCCAGAATGTGATATTGTTGTGAGGTAGGAAGTGGAACTCAACTCCGGAGGTGGGCTTAGACATCGGACCAAACTGAGGACTAGCTAAAACAGGTCTTGGCAGAAACACCTCCCCATAACACATGCTCACCAGTGTGCTACATCAGTTTACCATTGCCATGGCAACACCCAGAAGTTACTGCCCCTTTCCATGGCAACAACCCATCAACCCAGAAGTTACTACCCTCACCCTATAAAGTTCTGCATAAACCACCCTTAATTTGCATATAATTAAAAGTGGGGCTAAATATGAGCGCAGACCTGCCTCTGAGCTGCTACCTGGACACCACTGCCTATGGGGGAGCCCTGCTCCGCAAGGAGCAGCAGTACCTCTGCCATGTCAATAAAAGTTGTCACTTAACACCACCAGCCCAGTTCTGAATTCTTTCCTGGGTGAAGCCAAAAACCTTCCCTCCTAGGACTTAATGTTGGGAATGCTTGTTCTTCATCAGTTGGGCTCATGCAGTATGTAACCTTTTCTGACTGATTTCTTCTGCTCACATGGATTTAAGTTTCCTCCATGTCTTTTCATGTAGTGTTAACCAGTTATTTGTTGTATGGATACACCACAGTTTATTTATCCGTTCACCTACTGAAGGACATCTTGTTTTATTGTAAGTCTTGTCAGTTATGCATAAAGCAGTCAGAAACATTCATGTGCAGGATTTGTGTGAACTAAGTATTCAACTCATTTGCATAAGTATCAGGTAAGTACGTTGCTGGATCATCCGTAAGATTTTTGTAAGAAACTGCCAAACTGTCTTCCAAAGTAGCTGGACCACTTTCATTCCTACCAGCAGTGAATGAGAGTTCCTGCTGTTATCACTTCTTGGCCTTTTGACCAAGATCAACTGTGGAGAGTTCCTGCTGCTCCACATCCTCACCAGCATTTGGTGTTGTCAGTTTCTGGATTTTTGCCCTACTAAGAGGTATGTAGTGATATCTCATTTTTGTTTTAATTTGCAATTTCCTAATGACACATGATGTTAAGCAGCTTTTCACATGCTTATTTGCCATCTGTGTATGTTGTTTGGTGAGGTGTCCATTCAGATCTCCTGCCTATTTTTAAATATGGTGGTTGGTTTTCTTACTGTTTAAATTTTAAGATTTTCAAAAATATATTTTGGGTTATAGTCCTTTATCAGACATGTCTTTTGCAAATATTTTCTCCCAGTTTGTGGCCTGTCTAATTCTTTGTGCTGTGTCTTTGACAGAGCATAAGCCTTTAATTTTAATGAAGTTTCATTTATCAGTAATTTCTTTGGTGTTTTATCTAAGAAGTCATTGTCAAATCCAAAGTCATCTACATTTCTTCTGTACTTTCTAGGAGTTTTACAGTTTTGCATTTTATGTCTAGGTCCATTATCAGTACCTGGAAATGTTCAAAACCCCGGCTAGGGTTCTTTTGTTATTTTGAGACAGGGTCTTCCTCTGTCACCCAGGCTGGAGTGCAGTAGTGCAATCACCTTGCACTGCAGCCTTGACCCCCTGAGCTTAAATGATCCACCCACCTGAGCCTCCCAAGTAACTAGGAGTACAGGTGCATACCACCACGTGCAGCTAATTTTTCTATGTTCTGTAGAGACAATGTTTCACCATGTTGCTGGTCTCCAACTCCTGAGCTCATGCAATCCACCTGCTTCTGCCTCCCAAAGTGCTGGGATTCTATGTATGAGCCATGGGCTCCTGACCCCCACTTTGGGTTCTAACCTGCAGGGGAAAACATGCAGCTGTCCAGGTCAACAGAGCAGGTCAAGGACTCTTGTTTCTAGGTCAGGACACAGAAAAAAAAGTGGGGAAAGGGAGGAAATTGGGGAACCCTATAAGATAAAATTGTCTGAATAATATTATCAATCAACTTAATTGACATTTATAGAATGTGCCACTCAAAAACAGCTGAATGCACATTCTTTTTTTATTTCACATGGAACTTTCACCAACACAGACCACATTCTATGCCAAAGAACACACACTGAGAAATTTTAAAGCACAGAAATTACGCCACATATGTTCTTACATCACAATGGAATTAAGCTAGAAATTAAACTAGAAAATCCCCAAGTACGTGGATTTTACATAACACATTTCTAAACAACTGATGAATTAAAAAATGAAGTTTCAAAGTAAATTAAAACTTTTTGAACTGAATGAAAATTAAAATGCAACTTATCAAAATTTGTGGGATGCCTCAAAATCAGTTCTTGGAGGCACATTTATAGCATTACATGCATATATTAGAAAAAAATCACAAATTAATATAGTAAGCTTCCAACTTGGGAAACAAGAGAAAGAAGGCCAACAGGCTAAAGTGAGCAGAAAAAAAATAGAGCTAAAATCAATGTCATTGAAAATAGGAAAATAATACAGAAACTCAACAAAACCCAATGCTTGTTTTTTATTTAAAACTCAGTAACAGGAAGGCCAGATGCAGTGGCTCACACCTGTAATCCTGACACTTTGGGAGGCCAAAACTGGAGGATCACTTGAAGCCAGGAGTTCAAGACCAGACTAGTCAACATAGTGAGTCTCATCTCTACAAATAATTTTTAAAACATAAATTAGCTGGGCATGATGGCATGTGCCTGTAGTCCCAGCTACTCAGGAAGCTGAGGTGGGAGACTGCTTTAGCCCAGGAGTTTGAAGCTGAAGTGAGCTATAATCACACCACTGCACTCTAGCCTGGGTGACAGAGGGAGACCCTACTTCTAAAAAGAATAAAATGTAAAAAATAAAAATTAAATCTTTAAGGAATCTCTATACTGTTTTTCACAGTGGTTGTACTAGTTTACTTTCTCACCAGCGGTGTAAAAGTGTTCCCTTTTCACCACATACATGCCAACATCTGTTATTTGATTTTTAAATTACGGCCATCCTTGCAGGAGCAAGGTGGTATCACATTGTGGTTTTGGTTTGCATTTCGCTGATAATCAGTGAAGTTGAGCATTTTTGTCATTTGTTTCTTGGGCATTTGTATATCTTCTTTTGAGAATTGTCTATTCACTTTTTGATGGACTTAGTTGGTTTTTTTCTTGCTAATTTGTTTAAGTTCCTTATAGATGCTGGATATTACTCCTTTGTTGGATGCATAGTTTATAAATATTTACTCCCGCTCTGTGGGTTGTTTCCTCTGCTAATTATTTCTTTCACCTGCGCAGAAGCTTTTAGTTTAATTAAGTCCCATCTATTTATCTTTGTTTTTGTTGCATTTGCTTTTGAGTTCTTGGTCATAAACTCTTTGCCTAGGCCAAGGTCTAGAAGAGTTTTTTCTGAGCTTTTAAAGTAGAACTACCATTGATCCAGCAATATCTCTCTATAGCTAGAGAGATAGAAAGAGAGAGAGAGATATATATATATATCATATACTACTATGCAACCACAAAAAGGAATGGAATAACTGCACCTGCAGCAACCTGGATGGAGCTGGAGACCATTACTCTAAGTCAAGTAACTCACAAATGGAAAACCAAATACTGTATGTTCTCACTTATAAGTGAGAGCTAAGCTATGAGGACGCAGACATAAGAAGGATACAATGGACTACAAGGATTTAGGGGGAAAGGTGGGAGGGGGTGAGGAATAAAAGACCATACATTGGGTACAGTGTACACTGCTCAGGTTGTGGGTGCACCAAAATCTCCGAAATCGCACTTACAAAACCTAACCAAAAACCAACTGTTCTCCCAAAACTATTCAAATAATAAACATCATAAAATTAAAGATCAATAATATGGTAAAACCCCTAGCCAAGATAACCAAGAAAAAAGAGAAGGCACAAATTTCCAGTATCAAAAATGAAAGGAAGATCAAGAATAATACAGGAATACTATAAGCAACTCTCTGCTCTCAAATTTGAAATGGACCAATTCCTTAAAAGATACAAACTACTAAAACCCACACAAGGTGAAATAGATAACTGAAATATCCTTATATTAATTAAAGGAATTGAATAAATCATAAAGAATTAACAATCTTTCCACCCAAAACCCCATCAATCTGAGGTGTTTTCAATAGTGAATTCTACCAAACATACAAGAAAGAAATAATACTAATTCTTTACAACCACTTTCAGAAAATAGAATCATAGGCAATACTTCTTAATTTAATGCTCTTAAGCCAGCATTATCCTAATACTAAAACCAAAGACATTAAGAAAAGTAAATCTATACAGCAATATCTCTCATGAACATAGATTTTTTTTTAAGACGTCTTCAATCAAATATTAAGAGATTCATTCCAACAATGTATACAAAGAGTTATACACCAGGACCATTTGGGATTTATTTTAAGGATGGAAGGCTGGTTCTACATTCAAAAACCAGTAAATATAATTTGTCTTATCAACAGGCTAGCATAAAAAAATCATATGAACATGTCAATTACTGCAGAAAAAAACTGTCAAAATTCACTACCCTTTCATGGTAAAAACTCTAGTAAACTATAAATAGATGGGAAATTCTACAATTTGATAAAGAATACCTTAAAAAAAAAAACCTACAGCTTACACCAAACTTCATAGTGAGAGACTGGACATTATCCTGAGATTGAGAATAAGGCAAAGCTCTCTCTCACCATTCTTACTCATTGCAAATTGTGTTACAAATTGTAACCTTTATGATAAGAAAAAAATAGATAAAAAGTATACAAATTAGAAAATACAAATTAAATTTATTTGTAGACAACATGATCGTCTATATAGAAAATCTCAGAGTATCTATAAATGTCTCCTGTAACTAACGAGCAACTATAGTAAGGTTGAAAAAACACAAGGTAAATAGAAATGTCAACTGTTTTTCTCATTACCAGCAATGAATACATGGAATCTGAAATAGAAAAATACCATTTAGAAAACCACCAAAAATAAAATATTTAAGTATAAATTTAACGAAATAGGTATAGGATCTGCATGTGGAAAACTACAAAATACTGATGAAAGAAACTTAAGACCTAAATGAATGGAAAGGTATTCCATGCTCACAAATTGGAAGACTCAATATTTTTAAGATATTAATTAATCCTAACTTGATTTATGGATGCAATATTAATACAATTTTAACAAGCTATTTGCAGATACTGGCAAACTAATTTTAAATTTTATGGGGAAAGATCAAATACTTAGAATAGCCAAAAGAATACTGAAGAAAAACAAAGCTAAATGACTCACTTTATGATTTTTAAAACTATGGTAATCACAACAGTATGGCATTGGCAAAAAATGGACACAAAGGTCAATGAAACAGAACAGAGAGTCCGCACAACATAGCCAACTTCTTTTGACAAAGGACCAAAGACATTTCAAGTGAGTTTAGTGATGAATCGTTAGACACAAAATCAAAAGAACAATCTATGAAGGAAAACACTGGTAAGTTGGACTCTATTAAAATTAAAAAGCTCTGCTCTGTGAAAGACACTGTCAGAATGAAAGACAGTCATAGGATAGAAGAAAATATTGGCAAAACATATATCTAATAAAGGATTTGCACCCACAATATATTAAGAATTCTTGGGGAGAGATCCAAGATGGCCGATTAACAACAGCTCAGGATTGTAGCTCCCAGTGAAAGCGCAGAGAGCGAGTGGACACCGCAATTTCAGACGAATTTCTGTTGCCCACAAACTGGGAGAATCCTGGCAGAGGAGCCACACGGGTCGCCAGCGTGACTCTTTTGGCAGGTGCGGCTATTTTGCCGGAGCCCCGGCGTGGCGCGGCGCTTCTCAGTGTGGATTATACACGACTGGGTGCCCTTTGAGTCAGGCTCGGCTGGTCCCATCCCCACAAGGAGAGCAGCAATTGGAAGTGCTGAGGACTGAGAGTTTCGCAGTAAACACAGTTGAACCCGGGAAGGCCTAGCTCTGTGGGGAAGGGGCGTCCACCAAAGGAAAACTAAGAAACAGAAAAAACTTCATCACCAACAAGCCGGACGTTCACTCAGACCGAATCTGAAAGTCGGCAATTACAAAGACGACAGGTGGATAAATCCACAAAAATGGGAAGAAACCAGTGCAAAAAGGCTGAGAACACCCAAAATCAGAATGCCTCTCCTCCTACAGGGGATCGCAGCTCCTCATCAGCAAGAGGACAAGGCATGATGGAGAATGAGTGTTAATCACTGACAGAATCAGGCTTCAGAAGGTGGATAATAAGAAACTTCTGTAAGCTAAAAGAACATGTTCTAACCCAATGCAAAGAAACTAAGAACCTTGAAAGAAGATTTAACAAAATGCTAACGAGAATGGATAACTTAGAGAGGAATATAAATGAATTGATGGAGCTGAAAAACACAACACGAGAACTTCATGAAGCATGCACAATTTTCCACAGCCGAATTAACAAAGCAGAGGAAAGGATATCAGAGGTTGAAGATCAACTCAATGAAATAAAACGAGAAGGCAAGATTAGAGAAAAAAGGGTAACAAAGAATGAACAAAGTCTCCAAGAAATATGGGACTATGTGAAAAGACCTAATCTACGTTTGATAGGTGTACCTGAATGTGACGAAGAGAATGAATCCAAGCTGGAAAAT